>JBCAUA010000012.1:759794-790840 GCA_038406235.1 Peronia verruculata | reverse complement strand
CCTTCATATCATGACTCGTGTTATTATGTGTCAGTAGTAGCCAAATGAGGGTTTATTTGACGCCCATATGTGATCAATGAATTTTGTGTGTAGGCTTCGCGGCAGCCCTAGGACCAGGAGGCTGTAGCTAGCGGCAGGCCTAGGATAGAATAAGTTAAATCAGCTATGATAAATAGGCCAGATCTTTGCAGTCCATTAGTTCTATAAAAATTTACATTGGTTTTTACGAGGACATATTTCACAGCTTATGAAAAATAATGAAAGAGAAATTCTGACATCTTTTTCAGTCGCACATTCGCTTTGAAGCAGATGCAAATTGGTTTCAAAATTTTAAGGTCTGACACTGGACAAAAAGTACTTACTGATACTCTAAACCCAAGATCTCAGGAGAATGACAAGGTTATAATAGCATATAGTTGTTCTTTATCTGGTCTGATGTATTTGGCGTTAAATGTTTGTGTACAATGTTGATTCATATTTGTTTTTACTTTACATGACATTTTTTTTTTTTATTCCAGGCTGGACAGGTTTAGCAAGGAAACAACAGTAATAAACCAGATTTTTGGTGGATATTTGAGGAGCCAGGGTAGGTGAACTTCTGTGGAGGCTTTGATGTAGTGCATATTTAAGTGGCCAGAATGAATCTTGAGAAATGGCTGTCTTGAGGTTCATAATGCATCAAAACAGAATTTGTTTGATTGGCCGTGGTAGAGAAATATTTTCTTATGCAGATCGCCATGAAGCATGAAATACTCATCAGTATATATCACTAGACATATTTATCAATTCATTTTTACAGGGTTATAGCAGTTTGAGACATCATACATAATGAGTTATAACAGCTTAGTGACCAACAAGGACTTTGCTTGCATGCATCTGCATATGTGATAAAAAGAGTGTCTCATATTTGTGATTCTAGAACATACCTTTGATTTTACTTTTTTGGTAAATTCTCTTTCTTTCTAACTTTTGTACACGTAGCTGCCAACCAGTACGGAAAAAACGTAGTTAGTACGTTTTTTTACCCGGAGTACAGAAATCTGTATTTGCCCGAGAAAATACGTATTCTGGTTTTCTAGAGTGGGCAAAAGCCCGTAGGCCTACATGAATTAATCTAAAGGTCAAAAGTCAGCAAACGTGAGAATGTATATTAACCCATTCGACTAAGTGCGCCATGAATTTTCATCGCTGGTGTACCGGCGATCGGGGGTATGTTTAGATTTAGCTTTTTTTTTTTTTTTTTGTAATGACTGCTTCTAAAACAAGTATGGAAAGTGTTTCTTGTCACAGATGAGTGACATCCTGTTTAAAATACGCCGGAAGGAGTGCGATTTGAAGAAGTTTGTGTTTACAACAGAACTTTTTGTGTGAATAGAACCAAGAAAATGGCAGAATGAAAGATCAGCAATGAAGAGGACTCGGATAGTGAGATGTCATGGGATTAATTTGGAGATTTTGAAAATAGTGTGACAATTGCTCCGATAGTGATAGTAAGAGTGCCATTGACGATCTCGGGAGTGCTAATGGGGGCTGATCTTGGGGATATAAGATGGAAAAAGAAAAGGATACCATGCCCAAATCTTGTGCCTCTTTTTAGTGTTCATGATTTTCTCTGCAGAGACTCTTTTCTAAAGACTTATATCTATGTACTATTAGATAGATTATGTTCTTTCTAGAGATCTGCAGAAGTTGGAAAGTTTTATTCAAGTAGAAGCATATTATTTATTAGATCCTTTTTTAAGGAGCCTTTCATCCTTTGATTTTTTTGGGGTATAGTCTTCATGTTTTACTCTCTTATGAATAGGGTTTCCCACACGTTGTGTACACTTGGCACGGTTGGAGTCTGTTTTTTGTTTTGGAAAGGTTGGCAGCTATGTGTACATACTTTCCATGCAGTTTGTACTTTGCACATTTGTCGTTGAAGTACAGGAAAACAGTGCTGCAAGCTGTGTGCCTGAATTCTGACAATAAAGATGGAAGAGCGATGATTATATTACTTCAGCACAGATCTTAAGGACTTCCATCATCTCATTATATTAGATGTAGTTAGTATCATAGACCCAAAGTGATTATGACATATGATGCAACAGATGTGGTTTAAGCAAAACTATTCAACCTGATTCATTAAGATAATATGTTCAAGTAGGCTGTTTAATCACTTATATCAGTGTTTATGATGCAAAAAAAAGTAAAATCCATGAACTTTGTTAGTTTTTTCTTCTGAGGAATTATGAAAACTGATTGTCTCTAATTTTTTTTTTCTCCAGTAACATGCCTGCGATGTCAAGCGAAGTCAAATACATTTGATCCATTCATGGACCTCAGTCTGGACATTAAAGTGAGTTGACTCAAACTTCTACTGTAGCCATGAAAGTGCGAAAGTTAAGAGAATTATAAAATGTTTACTGATTAACTACTAAACCTGGACAAAAAATAGTGAAAACTGAAAGTAGAAGAAATGTGACACAAGTTAATGCAGTTTGTTCATTATAGAACAGCTTGTAATGAATGAAAAAGAATGTTTTACAATAAAATATTCTGTCTATTTCTAATTGTTTAAAAGTTCAAGGAGCAGAGTACATATATCTTAGCTATGATGGTACTAAACTTTGAAGCAATCATAGATAAGTTTTTGGAAAGCTGGGGATTTAATTAGATAAATTGTAAAATGGAATCGGTGGTATTTAAAAATCATCATTTGTGTGAATGTTGTTCAATTTCAGGGTGTGAATACAGTAGAGGAAGCCTTGTGCAAATTTGTCAAGCCTGAAACACTTGAGCATGAAAATGCTTACAAATGTCCAAAGTAAGTATAAGCATATTGAGATTGGAGAATTTTATGTACAAATAAGAGAGGGTTCTTTGTTACCAGTGGCTCATTTAGAGGTGTTTACATAATTTATGTAGAGATATTGTTTACTTTAGCATGTAACACCATTCCGCTTCCTTGGTATTCTATTATGCCCTCAAACAATTGTTTGTGGTGAGAAGTTATTTTAACATATATAGAATTTTAACTCTAGACAGGGAAATGTGTGCCTTAGAGCTTTCTTCTTTTTTATTTTTTATTTATTTTTTTGTGTGTAAATTAAATGCAATAACTTGTGAATGGAATTGCTTTAATCTTTATGTGCATCTTATAAATGTTTTCCTCACAATAAAACAACCACAAGAACTAAACAAACATATACTCTGTATTCACACACAGCCTAAAATCAAAATTGGAAATAAATGTACTTTATCATGTTAGTTAACTTCATCTTGTCCCAGTCTTTATTATACATTAGAAATTATGGGTGCACAGTTGTTTAGATACCAATTTCTTGTGAACTTTTCAGAAGAATGGCTGGTTATTTTGGATTGTCATTATGGAAAACAAATTTCTAAAAGGTGACAGCAAGCAATTCCCCCTTTTTTTTTTCCTAATGCATCAACATAAAGTAAAGTAAAACTAGCAAAGTAACTACATTAATATTTGTACTCCTCTCATCAGGTGTAAAAACAAAGTACGAGCGCAGAAACGCTTCTCTATCCAGAAGGCGCCAAATGTGTTGACTCTACAGCTAAACAGGTAAGTATAGCATCTTGTAGGGTTAGCCTCAGATGTTTTCAGATTTTAACAACCAAAACAAAAACAGCAAATAAATGTGTCAAAGATAAAATATAGATAAGGTTGGTAACTTAATACCCTCGCCAAGAATGTGATTGAAATATAACGTGTCCCATCCTTTTTTTTTTTTTTTTTAATGATATAGAAATATTATGCAACCACCAATTATTGTAGCCAAGCAATCGTGCCTCGAGGCTGATGTCGGCAGTGAAAGCCAAAAAAAAAAAAAAGACACATTTGTGAGTTGGACATTCTCGTATCACTATAAATATGGTGGATGTGTATTCATTTATCGTTTTTCATGAAAAATGTTCATAGTATCCATCGAAATGCAAGTAGACAGCCATCATTTTGAATTTGCCCCATGCTTTACAAACAAGATTTCTCATAAACTATTAATCACAAAACTATTGAATTTTGCAGAAACATTCTTTCATCTAATATACACTTTTTATCAGGTTGTTTTCAGATATTCTGTAAAATGTATTTACCTTACTTTTGCCCATCCACAAAATCTTTTTGTTTTGTTTTCAGATTTGACTTTCACCGCCACTTGTCTGGAAAGATAAACAGGTTTATCAAATATCCTGAAAAAATTAATCTGAGAAACTTTATGAGTCAGCGACAAGGGGAGCCAATCTATTACCATTTGTATGGAGTATTGGTTCATTCTGGCCACAGCAGTGAACATGGGCACTACTACAGCTATGTGAAGTCCCCAAGTAAAACTTGGTACTGCATGAATGATTCAATTGTAAGTTTTTACGCCACAAGAAAAACAATTTGAAGTTTTGATTTTTAGAGATTTTCTACATTTAAAAAAATACAAATAAAAAACATCTATTTGTACAGATGCTTTAAAAGTAAGTCTTGATCTTTAACAAGAGTCCTAGAATGCATCGATGCGATGGACCAAATTAGATTTCATTAGAATTAACAATTTACCACCCGTCACTGTTTCCATGCAGTGACACTGAAACAGTGGAAAAAAGACCAGAATAAAGAATAATCCTGAACCACACTGTGTTAGTTAAAACTTTGCTAGTTGTGATCACCATGGCATCTCTGCTCAAATTTGTTTATTCTCACAGGTGCACCAAGCTGGATATAACAGTGTGTTTAGTGCTGATGCGTATGTCCTTTTCTATGCTCGCATTAATAAATCCAGCACAGGCAGTGCCTCATCCACACCAAATAACTATGGAAAAAGTCCAGCCTCCCCTATGAAGGTAAGTAATCAAATTCAATACAAATGTTAGATGACAGGCAGATTTGTATGGCATAACAATTAAAAAATAAACAATGCCCTTTTGAGATTCTAGTTTGGGGGAGGGGGGGGGATGTTTGGTTCACCATTGTTGGGAAATCTCTCTGAAGGGTGCTTGTGAAATATGAAAATATAGAAAAATATGTAAAATTTGAGTGTTAACACTTTCCAATACCACCAAAAAATATGAAAAATTGTAAAGTCAAAGATATTGTGGAAAACAAAAATATATGGACATTTAAGAAAAGTGCATTGCAGAGCATCCCCATTTTGTTTATGAAATTTATTTTGTTAGCAACTCCATCACTTTTTACTATGAAAGAGGTGTTTTAGGTTAAGGATATGATTGGGGTACTTGCCGTCATCAACTGATCTCTGCTCAAATTAAATGTTAATACGCATACTCTTCAACATTGGCGTAACACAACTGTTAATGTGCATACTATTCAAATTGGCATAGCGTGTGCTAAATATATTACATATTCAAAAATTATTGCATTATTGTACATCTGTGGTAATCATTCACCCAGCCAAGACAATCAGCTATCAGATGTAAAGAATATGGAACTGGGGTTATGTAAGATAAGAAACACATATGCGTGAGACTGCAAGATCATTGAGGTGAATGAAATCGAAAAATGGGAAGTTGCTAATCTGCCATGCCAGATGTCGATATTTTTTGTTTGAGAAACTAAAAGATTTTTCAGAAATTGAGTCGCTGATGACGACCACTCAGAATGGGGAAAACATGCCGGTGAGGAAGAGTCTAGATATCACCTAGATTTGCAGAGATAGTAATAGTTAACATTAAAAAAATGGAGTGCCTGCAGATGAATATTTGTGGTTAGGTTTTGATTTAGTTCATAAGCATGCTGCTTATTTTGAACTGACACTATCAGTCAAGTGATTTTGATTTTTGTTTCTTTATAGAGGAAAATTTTTAAAAAATGTCGGGAGGCCACACTGCAATTTCATTCAATGTGAATGCAGACTATATTTTTACTTGTAATACTCTGCTACTCCAGAACTTTCAAGGTATGCATGTAATTTAATTTTTATCATGTATTGCACTCCTAAGGTATCCCAAACATCTATTTTTTATGTTCACTGTCTTTTTGTTTGAATCTCTAGAATGCATTTGGTGGCCCCTCTGTGCCCAGTCAGTTCAAGCAAGAATCTCCCTTAGTCAATGGAGTTCATGGTATGTAAACTCTATTAGCAGTTTGTTCACTACTTAGTATGGTTCCAGCTTTTTTGTAGGAAAATTGGAAGGACTCCAGGAAAAAAAAAATCTGATCTTGAGACTTATGTATAGTGAAAAAACTTCTGTTTTTACCTCGCATATTCAGTGCTTTCTAGCTCTGCTTTTTTATTGTTAATAAGTTGCGAAAATTAATAAACATTTGTATAAGCATCTTTCATCATTGTAAGTGTGGGTCTTTTACCAGGAAATACTTTAAACTTGTGCCTGTTTCTTTCATCTCATGATGTTCTTAACTGGCAATTCTTTTCTGCTGGAAGAGCTAACGATGAAGGATTACTCTTACTCTATTTATTTTGTAGATTTGTTTCACGATTTCATCTGTCACCCTGATAGCATCTGTATATTTTTTATTTTAGTGATTGTATGTTCATTGGTAAATTGTGTGTTTTTCATTTACTTTTTCCAATTTAAATTGGATGGTGTCAGTGGTTTGTGACTAAGCATTGAACTTGGCTTAAATGCTTATTATGGTTAGATCTGATGTTCAATGTGTGACACTGTGAGATGCTCATACTTTCAAAATGTTGAAAAGAAATCAAATAGATTTTTTTTCTTAAATGTGAGACCATCCAGCTTTGTTGTAATATTAAATAGCACTTATAGATTGAGTGGATACATGATTACTTCAATTCAAGAAGCTTTGCATAAAGAAATTGTTTCATCCTTATTTAGAGATGGCTTGAGATTTATGGTAATGATTACTTATTTGATATCCAGATTGAATGTACAGTGAACCTTTAAAGAACTTCAAACAATTTGAAAGAAATTAACTGTTGTTTCCTGTATGGTCAATTCAAAGGAAACAAATTTATCCAAAATAGTTTCATTCTGATGTTATTTCAGTCATGATCCATTGAAAATATTTTTCCTTGTGTTATGTATGTGGATCCAGCATGTCTGTGGAACTGTCCCTTATTTCTCTATTGTATGGCCACAAAGTGTTAAAATTGGCAAAAGATACATCTCTAAAGTCATTTAGTTCCATCAAAGTTGGGAACATGGTCATACTGTATATACTTACCTTGTAAAAAAAAATAAAATGGTTTCAAAATCAAGAGGGGGACACAAAAATTGTGGCAGAAATGCTTTTTGCAAGATGTGATGAAATATTCCAACATTCTAAATTGCATTTTAAATAATTTGTTTTCATAATTTTGAATTGGGTAATCAAAAGCTAAAGTGGCAATTATTAAATGTAAACATGTCCCAGTATTTGGCCTGAGTAGTGAGCTGCCAAAACAGGTGATACAGTACATCTGCTGATTGATTTTTTAATTTTTTTTTTTATTTAGCAAAATAATTTTTTCAATTATTCAGTGTTGAGCCATTGTGATTTCACTCTGATCAGCTGACTTTGTGTAGCTAGGCACTGAGAAGAGAATCAGTCTTTGATTCATTTTGTGTAATTTCTTTTGGCAGGAAAACCCTCAAGTGAACTTGGCACACCTATCAAACGTCAGCAACCCAGCAGTTCTTCCTTGCATCCAACTACAAATGGATCAAAAATTGTTCCATACAATTCCACAGCCACAGCTCTCCCAGGGACTCACAGTAAAATTTCATTTCCAATATTGACTCCGCTGCAGAAAAAGCAGCACTTGCAACAGCAGCAGCAGGCCAAAGATGATGGAAAGCGTATTGTTTTACAGATAAAGCATGGCAACTCCACAACAATGGAGAAATCTCCTGATGGAAAGTCTAAAGTTGTCAACGGTGGGATGAACAAACAAAAACCTTGTGGTCTTGTACCTTACAATGATGATTCAGATTCTGAACAGGAAAATATAATGGCAAACTCAGGTGAACAAGCTGGGGACAAAGCAGAAAGAACTAGTCACCAGCAGGTAACTCCAGCCTTATCCTCTCACCATGCTGCAGGAGATTTTCATCACAACCATGCTGGTGTGAGGAAACTGAATTTTCCTTCAAGTAATGGAGCAGGTGATTCTAGGGATGTAGCCAGTGTAAAGTCTAGCTCAAAACATCGTCTGGACGAGGCCTCCACAAAGCCATCTCATTTGTACAAAGACTTGCCACCATCATCCAGCGGTTCATATAAACTTTCATCTACCTCTAAGCAAGAGCTTGCCTCAAAATCAGACCACATCCCAAATCTGCATGCAAAGCAGTCATCTGACAGTTTGCTAGGTCACGCTTCTCTGAAAGACTTGCCTCATCGAGAACTGGCACCATCTATATCCAAATTTGAAGACAGTCACCATATCTCTCATCCCACATCTTCCTCTGTACCTACAGAAGTATCAGCAGGTAAGACAGGCCATGTGGGTATGGAGCTCCCTGTTGTAAATGTGTCGTCTTCAGCAGAGCTGAGCAGTGCCAAGGTGAAGGCCACAGGTGGGAACTGGCTGGTACAAGCTCAGGAGTGTGCCCCAAGTCCCCGTGGTTCGTGTTCTAGTGCAAACAGTCTTAATTCTACCACTGAGTGGACAGTTGAGTCCAAAGGTAAATCTTGGTACTATCTCGTGGTCACAGGCTTAGCTCCTCTCTGCTGGCTTGACAGTCAATTTCCACCCTCTTGTTTCCATCCTGCACTAACCCTAATGGTTAAAGCTGCATGCTAGAACATTATCTTCAGGTTTCTACTGGGAATCACTTTGGTTTCTTTCTGTTATAAATCATGATGTGTATACTCTTGTTTTATTTAGATTTCTGCATGCTGTTTTTTGGGACAACTTGTTTGAAAGTGTACTTGAATTCTGTCCTAATGATGCATCTGTTTTTTGGTTTTGAAGTGCCACTAAAATGCTCATAATAGCTCTTGCCATATAAACTCTACTGAGAGCTCATCTGTGTTTCACTGTTTTCATCATCCAAGAGGCTATGATGGAAGGTTTTGAGTTATTGTTTTCTAAATCTTGCCTTAATATTACAAAATAGTAAGATAAATTTGAAGTGATAATACACCAGGATGAGCAGAACAGAATGGTTATTCACTTTGTTCATAAACTGTCTAAAGGTCAAGATGCTCTGAAAAAGATACCATGCAGTTTTGTCTTATAGATTGGCATTATTCAGAAATTTAAATCGTCTGCAGTAGTCATGATGAGAAGAAGGTTGTTGGGCTTTTTCTTGAACATAAATATTGTGCAGTATCTTTGATCATCAGATCCAATCAGCTTTACATAGATTGCTTTGATTTTCTTTGCTGCTTATTTCATCAGGATAATGGGCTTTTATTCTCCCTTATAGAATGGACACATTTCTGTACTGTGTTATCTATATATATGAATATATGATCTTTTTAGGGTGAATGTGTAGCACAGTCATAAGTTAAATGGGACATAGTGGATTACATAAAAGATTTTCAAAATAGCAAGATTAACACGGAAATGTTCGGTTTCAGATTTAGGCACCCATGAACATTATGTTTTTGCACATTTTACTATCCCTGTTATGGATTAAGAGAAGGCAATGAAATTGTGTTGTCTCCATTTTTTCAGTTTATTGTTTTTTATCGTCCATCATCAGCTATATTTATATTAAATGCAATTTAACTATACATGTAGAAATGTGTTAAATAAGCAACTTGAGTAAAGTTAACAGATATGGGGGATCACTGAGTTGAAAAAAAAAAAAAAAAACATATTCTCAGGATTTGCTAGTGCTTTTGCTGAGCAAAAAAGTAATCATATGATTTACTTAATGAAGTGATTCTTTGCCATTAAGGTTTTTTTTTTTTTGTTATGGATGAAATTACATTAAGCAATGCAGAGATATGAATCTGTTCAATCTGAAACATGTTAAATTTTTATTCCAAGAATGGCAGTCATCAAAAGTGCTGTAAATTTGTTAGAATGCCAAACTTTGGACTTTAGAAATCCAGTTTTCTGATCACTGTTGACTTTCTTGTTTTTGGCTGGTTTGCCAGTTGATTTTGTGGGGGGGTGTGTGTGTGTGCGTGTTTTTTAATGTGATACAACTCTCTCACTGCAAGTGCAAAAACACAAGTGTGTGTGTATGTGTGTGTGTGTGTTTTTTTTTTTTTTTTTAAGGCATAGGCTACTCTTTGTAAGATCAGATCAATGCTATCATTTGCAGCATCTTTCATTCTAGAGAAAAAAGTTTGTAGTGTTCAGCTGTTCAAACCTGATAATGATCAGTAAAGCTAATGTGTGCAGCTTGTTGTGAAAGATAACTTTTTTATTCTCACAAGTGACCATGTCTGACAGAAGATTGAAAAGACTGGTTCAAGAGAGGAGTGATCCCCAAGCACAATCTAGATCTAGATGGAGTAGCTACGTATTACTATAAGCAAAACTGATTATGATGGCATTGTGTAAAACAGGTGTACTTTTTTTTTAACTTTTTAAAAGGGAAAAAAAAAAAAAAAAAGGAGTAAGACCGTTACTAGCACAAATTATACATAGATCATCCACTTTTCTGGGGTTTATTCTTACGGTGCCATAAACACCTCCCACCTTCTCTTTTTTTTTTTTTTTTTGTAGTGTTTCTCTAGTGTTGTGGGGTTTTTTTTGTAAACAGTCAGGTACAAGCTAACTAAATTTTCCTGTTGTTATGGTATGTAATCTTTCAAAGATGAATCATGTTTTAAAATCTTTTATTATTATTCATTCCTTAAACTTTAAAAAAAAAATAAAAGATTTAGTTCCTTTTTCTCAAGGGTAGAACCAAAAAAGTTAAAACTTCATCATAGAAAATGACAGTATCAATGAGGTTGCGAATCCTCATAACAGTTTATGTGATTTACTTATTATGACTGGAACGACGCGTCCATTTACAATAATAACATTGAGTGAACCAGCCAACACTGGAAAAGAAGTTTTTGGCCTGTGTTAAACTTAAACATCCACGAAAAACTGACAATCATGTTAAGTCTATCCATCAGTGTTTGAGGTTTAACTCATTTCATCCTTTGTGTTACAGATCTACAGACAAGTTCCAAGTCAAAGACAGAGTTTGAAAATGGACATACCAACATGTATCACCCCCATATACTGAACTCAGTCCAGCAGGAAAGGAAAATCATCTCAGTTATTGGTTCAGACATGGGAAAGCTGAAGACTGACCAGCTTTCAAAAACTAGCAAACATTTTCCCACAGAAGTGCATCCAAAATCAGGCCAGTCCAAAGCTCTTCCGTCGCCCCAACCTGCCAGGCCAAGCACTCCAGTGGACATTTCAGACAAGCATGCACTTCTTTCTCCATGCAGCTCAACAAACAGTGACAGTGGTCGGAAGAAGAGCAAAAAACATAAGAAGAAACACAAGAAAGATACAGAGGAACGGGAATACAAAGATTTAAGGGGAGACAGTTCATCTCGAAGTGATTCTTCTTCCTCAAGGAAGAAAAAGAAACACAAACACAAAAAGGACAAACTGGGCAAGAAGAAAAATCGTCATCGGAGCGAGAGTGATTCTGACACCTCTTCATATGAGGATCGTAAGGGGAAACACAAAAAACATAAATACAGCCATTTGAAATCAGATTCATCCAGCAGTAGTGATGATGATAAACAGAGGACAAAGAAGAAGAGGGAAAAAGAAGAGGACCTAGATGGCTATGAATGGGTGGAGAAAACCATAGAAACCACTGCTGTCAGACACTCGGGCAGTAAGAGTAAGAGTCAAGGTGAGAGCCAGCTGGTTTCTAGGCAATCTGTAAATTCTATTAGGATTCTGAAAAATTGAAATTTTTCTGAATTTCAGGAAAACTGTAGGAATGAATATTTTATTCTCAGGAATTAGTGAATCATGAGTTATTTGGTATAAACATAGAAATACGTTTTTGATACCATTGATATGGCTAAAAGAAAATGGGAATGGGCATGGAATGAAGTAAGACAGGAAGAGGAGTTTGTTTTTTATTGCAGTTTTTGGGGTCAAATGTGTCCAGAAATTGAGTAAGAAATTTATTTTAAAAAACTTCACAGATTCTAAGCTAAAGTTAAGGAAATGATAAAAGTAATAAATCTTTCACTTTGTTGTAGATCATATTGATGCTACCAGTTCAAAATAAAATCACTTTATTTCTGTTTTTGAAAAGAAATAAGATATATGTATCATTTTTGGGGAAAAATGAGTAAGGAATAGAAATTTAATGTTTGCACCAATGTTGGCATGTCTGTGTTAAGCAATTGTTTTGAATGGCAAGTCCACAATCTCATGAAGGATTATGATAGATTGTGACACATCGTTTTTTTTTTTTTTTTTTCATAACTCAGTCTCAACCCTCTCGTGGAATCATCATGTCAAAGATGACCTGGCACCAAGGAAAGATTCAAGCTCTGACAGAGTCAGAACCACGTGGGATGGCTCACGTTCTTCAAAATCATCTCTGGGATTAGATGGCACAAGCTACATTTTTGGGAGCAGTGGTATGAAACATTCACAAACACATAGCAAGATCCTTTGGGGGGGGGGGGGGGTGTATTCTTACACATTCCGAAGTGAGTGAGCACAACTTTAAAAAAGTATTTTCAAATGGTTATAGTGTCTGTCGGTAGAACATTCTTCGTAATTCTATACTTTTTTCCAAGGATTTGAAATTATTTTCTTTATCTTTTAAATGAAACTATTTTAAAAAAAAAAAAAAAAGAATACAACAAGAAGTGGAATTTATACAGGAGTGAACTTCTCCCATTCAGTATTGAGATTGGGGCTAAAATTGAAAGAAGGAAAGGCTGTCAAGTGGATTAAAATTGCAGTTTCTTGATGCCATCCTGCTCTTGAGCAGACACAAGTTTGTGTGCACTTGAAATATTGGGTATAAATTTGCTAATCTCTTCAGTGTTATCTTGGGATGGTAAACCCAGCCAGAATGACCGTGAAGTGGAAGAGGAAGAGAAGAATAGGAGAAAAAGGCATTGGTCAGATGACTACAACCAGGAGATCGATGCTGGCAGGGTAAGTTGATAGTAACCATTTGTTTTGTAATGTTTGACCGCCATACCACCATCCCTCTTTGAGCAGGTTTACTGATTAAGAGACCTGCCACTTTGAGAACCTGAACAATCAGTATGTAGATTCTTGAAATCGAAATCTGGCAGAAAAAAAAAAAATGGAATCATAATGTATTATTACTGCTAATGATGTTGACGTCTGTGGTGTCAAGCTAAAACAAAAACTAGATCTACCTAAAAATTCTGATGTCTAGCAGGTAAAGTAATTTTTAAATTTTAGGTCTATAATAAGAGTAATCCATCATTTTCTGAATATCAGAAACAACTTTTCAAAAATAAAGGCTAGTGGAAAATGATGTAATTCAGCCAGATATTAATGAATCTAAGTCCACTACAACATCAAATCAACTCCAGCAAAGAAAGAAAAATATGTGGAGGAATGGTTAGCCACAGTCTAAAACGCACAGGTTGCGGGGCTTGCCTATTCCTAATATAATAGTAACTTGGTGTGAATTATAATTTAAGCTCCTTTTGGTATGTTTCAGTTCTTATAACTAGACAGTGTGCAATGGGAATTGTCGATTTACAATTGCAAAATTGTGTGGTGAACTTTGAGTTTTCAATGAAGATGTATGTCAAAATTGGTCATCTGACATTTTTGGCAAAGTGAAACCCAGACTGTTCAAAACTAATATGGCCGGGCCAGTGTCAGCAAAATAAAAGAAAGAAAAAAAGATAACATGCTGGCAAGTAGAAAAATCAGGAGGACAAGAATTTGTGTGAAAGAAATTGAGATATTCCAATTAAATATGGAAAATTTGAGGTCTGGATTAGTTTGCATTGGATGGTACTAGATTTTGGCTGCACAAGTAGAGCCCTCTGGAAGAAAATCATAGAAGGCACTACATACTAGGGGATCACTTAGTGCTTAATTTTCTTAGGTTTTTGTTTTCATTTGACAGTGCACATCTCAGGGATGTCAAATTTCCTACTTTGGTAGGATTTCCTACTTTGTGGATGTCAGTAATTTCTCTGTTGGCCCCAAATCCGGTATTATATACCATTAACATACTTCAGTTTTACGTGTTGCTAAAGAATATGACAGGAACTTTTCCTACTTTTTCATTTAGACAGATTGACATCCCTGACATCTATATGTATACAAGGTCCAAGGAATATTGATGTGATTCAGAGTGCCTTCCTTTGACAGTAAAGGCCGTTAGTTTAGCTTTTTTTTATATCAAGAGTGACAAGCAATTTGAAATTTCTTCTTGTTCACCTGTACATTGGGCCTGAGTTGAAACACTTGCAGATATTTGTTAATATACAAGTTATAATAGATTTGTTATCCAAAATGCACCATCTTCAGAGACTGAAAATATATAGAGAACAAAGTTTACTTAAGATTTTGTTTCTTTGGTTTTTAGATTTTTATGAGAACCAATACAATATGTCAATGTAAGTGCTATGGAATAATACCCTGGCAATGTATTCTTGGATCCAGTACTGTTTTTTCTTATTGTTCACTTAAAAGTTCCAGCTTTGATGCAGAGACACTTGAGTGATTTAATATCATTTTCAGGTAAAAAAGACCAAGAAGCACACCAGTGAGAGAGAATTTTCCAGTCACAATCCTTTCCAGCAGTACCACACAGACAGACATAGAAATGAGGTATGTTAGAGAATGTGTTGACAGTTCATTTGAATTGTTGTCTCATCCAACCAAGCCTGAAGATGAGGATTTATGGTTAGCAAAAACAACACTCTTCTGTTCCCTTTTCCCAAATCTTAGCATGATGTTCTATTTCTGCCTAAAACTGTTCTTGTTCAGAAAGGTTCTATTTTGTCCATTCGTAGTTATCTCTTTTGCCCCTGGTAAGCTTATATTGCTACTCCATGGCTTGAATCCTGAACTATCTTTCAGCTTTGATTACTGGAAATGCCTGATGAGTAAAGTAGTAAATACAGCCCTGCAGTTACTATTAAACCCCCAAAGATATTTCACAAAAATAGCAAAGCACATAAAAAAAATTGTCAGTTTTCTATCTCTCAGTGCTAAGATTTTCTATAGCTTGGTTATGAGAAGTCCTATGTTTATGTTATGCAGACAAATGTTTTGAATTTTGTTAGTCACAAGATTCAATGCTCTTAGTTTCTCAGTGTGTAATGTTTCTAACAATTACTTATCTACAGCATCGAGACATGCGACCATCTTGGTCTCAAGATCACAGCTACTACCAGCCCCATCAGAGCTACCACAGCCACAAGAAATCACAAAACCAGTGGGAAAAAGGAAAAAAGTATTACTCCCACCACAAATACAATGACAGACATTTTAAATCTTATTCACCAAACAGCAGTTACAACCATTGAGAAAAACATATCTGCTTATCGTTTAATGGAAAATAGCCATCTTCCTCAAGAAGATGCTGGCTTGTACGTAAACAGTTGCAAAATGGTAACTCATTTGCAGCAGCTAAGGTGGGACCATCTTGGTTGATCTGAAAACTGATGACAGGCATGGAGCGACATACAGAATGAAGATAGTTATTAAGTGTCATTGTTCATGTTATTTTTTTTAATTTTGAATGTCAGTTCACTGCAACACAGGTTTGTCAGTAAGTGAGCACAATTCTTATGCTCAGTGGTCTGTCCTCAATGTAACTAATGCTTGATGCAACAAAATACTTTAGCAGGTCTTGAACCCAAATTATATGTTCCATTTTTGCCCCTGTGAATTTTGTAGTGGGTTTCCAGTGCAGCACTTTTGCACTCACTGATGTTTATGTATTTTTCAGCCAGCCTATCTTCATTGTATCAGTTGTTTATTTCATAATTCTTTTGTCAACTTTTTTTTTTTTTAAGAGAAAAATATGATAAAAATCCTCATAAAGGCACTTTCAGAGCAGCAACTAGCTTTAAAATGACCACAAATCTGTATATGATAGGTTGGTCTTCTTCTATCTTTGCCTTATCTTTATTTGATTTTATAAATGTGATGAAAAGATTGTTAATTTACTTTTTATGATAAGAGACATGACATGATGAAATCAGTTGCCCGTCAAACTTAGGCGAGAAATCACGTTTTTTGATAGTGAATGAAATTTTAACACAGTTTTTATGGAACCCATCTATATCAATCTAAAAATGCATTTCAGAGTTTATTTTAAAATGGATTGAATAAAAGCCCAAAAATTGTAGTCTAGTGGCGTGGCCTAATAAGGATTGATAAAAACTGACAAAAATCATCGGCATTTTCTCACTATCATTAGATGCAGCAACAGGTCACCCCTACCATCTTTGATTGTCAATATCTCAACTTCTACTTAAGGTAGAGAAAAAATCTTTTCACGCACAGAAAGGGAAATGAATAATCTTAGCAGTGGTACCAATAACTCCAAATATGCTCAAAATTTAACGAGTGTTTGATTTCATTGTGCAGCGTCTCTTAAGTCTTCTCGATTTTTGCTCTGTCCTAGAGCTGCTGATGGATATTGCTGTTTCCTCAGTTAACTGATACTGTACATAGTCCTATGTGAATCACATTGATTCTAGCTAATTGATGAAGAAATTGGCATGAAACTTAAGGAAGTAAAACTAGTGCAAAGGGAGATAATGGAGAGCAAATTTGATGATTGGCATGCTTTGAAATGGATCACACCAATCTTGTAACCTAAAACATGCAAAACTACATTTTATACTGGGCAAATATTTGTTATCTATTCTTTTATGATATTAATAGCATTCACTTGTAAGTGGTCACTGTTAGTTTTTGTGTGTTGATTACCATGTTCATAAAATGGTTTAATGCAGCTGTAATAACTGGAAAGAGCTTGACTAGAGTTCGCAGGTCTCCTGCAAAGATTGAAACATATATAAACAGTTTGTAGGACTGAGCCTTTGAAATTGAATGAAATCAGATGAGGTAAATTAATTGTGAAAAATTTTCTACGTGCTTGTCTGAATTTGTTACCTGACAACTTCACTATACCATCTTTGCCTTGAGTAATTTTTGAAATGCACAACATGATTTAGTTTAGAGATTGCTATGTTGTGTTTCAAGCTTTGGAATTAGCTGACTATATACAAATGATGTGAATAAGGCAGTCACCATTGACATTAATCTATGTAAGATGTGATTTAGTCATTGGCCCAGGTAAAAGTCTGTGATACATGTGAGTCTGAGCATTTGTGTCCTGGTTGTCAGATTGTCCAAGAATAGTGACCTGCCTGGCATCAATGATGCTGTCTCTGTGCTAGAAACACAGCAGCGGATATTTTATGCAGAGTTATTTGTGGATTAATGGCTGAATGACAGGCGGCATTGGTGTTCGTGATGATATATTTATTTAAATATTATATTCATGACATCTTGAGAGTGAATGGAATTTGATGCCTAGCAATATGCAAGTTACAGATAATGCCAGCCAGTTTTTAAACACTTTTTTTTTATTATTGTGTATGGTACATTAAACATCTGCATAATGCTGAAATCTCTCAGTTGCCCAAATTTGAATGGCAATCTTTTGCAGGTATTTTTGTATGTGTGCATTTCTGTTGGTAGGCAAAGATGCACAAAATCATAACATAGTCAAATGATGAACTAGGTCTGAGTTAAAAGGCTATGGGGTTTTGTTAACAACGCTCTTTATTTAAATTTTTTTCTACATTGTGATCTATGTAGGGCTCATGCTAGAGGCATAGATGTATTATAATTGGATCAATTATGCAAAGCAGGTTTTATGATGACACTGATCACTCTACCAAAAATAGCAATACAGCAGTTCATGAGCAATGTGTGTGTAAATAGATTGGATTGGCAGGCTTGGCTTCGACTATATAGGTCAGTACTGTGCTTAAGATCTATTCAGTAAGTTTATACACTGCTCATATAGGCAGCCTCACACCTATGTTCTCATCAACCTGGCAAACATCTTGAGTACAGGTGTAAATAAAAAGTTATTTATATGCAGTATTACATGAGATTGTCATGCATAAACTGTAAGGAAAACTAAACTTTATGGAATCGTAGGTGAGTAATATTCCTCTTTTCATTTATTTTTGGTTTCTCAGTTTTTAGGAATTTTCTCACTTTACAGTAAATTTTGTGTCATGTCAGCATCATGTTCAGATTGTTTAAGAAGAGTAGCAAATTCCCAGATCTGCCTAACTATAAGGTTTTTTATGGAACAGAAAAATCTTCTTCTTGGTCCTTCTACTTGTTTTGTGCCTAAAAATAATCCTTCGCAGTTTATTTTTAATGTTGTTTGACATCGCAAACCACTCACAAAATAACTGCTCTGATCCATATGTTTTAGCTGTTTTTTCTATTATTTTAGATTATAGTTGAACAGGTCATATTCAAGCTACCATGCATGTCATCTTATATTCTCTTTGTTCATTCAAGTCTTTCATTTTGATAACTCAATGATCATCTCATCAAAGCATGGATAAAGTGCAAGTCATTTAAACTTAGGTATGAAAAATTGGATCAATATTTCTCCCAACCATTTATAGTAGTTTTATACTAGTTCCACACATAAGGACAGTTGTGATGTCACTAACTGCATCTTATGAAAAGGTCAGTTGTCATTTTGCAAGTGCTCTGGTCCTCTTGAGGAACGTGTACTTTATTCTGAGAAACAAGATGTCCACAGGTTGAAATTGTGTTCATGTTTTTGATGTGTTGGAATGTTTCTCGGTGTTTTGTAAAAGGCTGCATGATTTATTTATTCTTAAAGAGTTTGGGATGTGTATTGTTTATCCATGATGTCAGAAATCTGTGATGTTTGCAGTAAGAAAGAAATTCAGTCCCTGGAGTTTGTGACACCTCAGCAAAGTGGACTATCAAAAGTTTACCCTATTGGTGCAAGGACAAGTAGTCTGGACATTAACATTTCTTCCATGTTTTCTGTATTATGTTCTGGCATTGCTTTGAAATGGAATGAAAAGTTCCTGAGCTGATTTTAGAAGCTTATTTGAGTCAATGTATTCGAGAATATTAAGATATTACCTTGATTTCATAACGGGGTTGCAAAGTAGTAATTTTTTATTTTTTTTTTAAACGATTTCCAGTTCACTGTGCTCAAGAAAGTTTGTATCTGAAAGTCTTGTTTGTAAATAGTGTACATATTTACATGTGTGTCAGATGTGATATGTAGGCTGGTCTTAACAGAATATGGAATGAATCCGTTTTTATTGAATTATTATATCAGGAAAGCTGAAAAGTAATCAGAAGTATTTGTCAATAACTAAAAGAAAATATTCATTTCTGGTTTAGAAAATTTAATAAAGTGATTTAGTTGAGCAAACTATGACCTGATGTGGTAATCTAATACATACAGAGATATTTTCAGGAAGAGGATATTATCATTGTTTTCATCTGCCAAACTTTGACTGTACAATGATGAACAAGTCATTTTCTGTACTATCATTTCTGTGGCTTGCCAGTTTGTTACAGGGATTAATTTATATGAGATGAGACAGTTTCTCAAATTGTTATTTTCATCCACAGATAAGAAAGGATCTGGGACCAAAGTGCTTCATCAGATTTAATTTCTGTTGTCATTTTACTTTCAGACATTGATTTGATAAAATATTAGCTGTGCCAAACCTAGCATTTTATTCATTTCTTTTGTAAGTTTTATATATACGTTAAAGTTGATATAGGGAAGGGACAAATCTATAGTTTTGACATATAGTCATCTTGAATTGGCTTAGAACTGTGCAGTTGTGAAAGGAGAAACATACAAAAGAAGTTTTAATGGGTTGTGTTTCAATAAAGGACATCAGTAATTCTATTCTATTGCTTATTAAGTCATATGTATATTTTCTGATCATGCATAAGTGCAGTACTTCACGTGCCAGTACTTTTATCCTATTTTATATGTTAAAAGACGTAAAGTATATTTAGACAATTAAAGCAGAATGTCAGCCGTGGATCTTAGTGTGAAATGCACGTCGGCTTCTTATTTTTCAATTTTGTTGTTTATTCTGTTTTTGCTTTTACTTTTTTTTTTTTTTTTATTTATTCAAAATTGAGAATTATTTGCTCATGACAACGCAGTGCTATTATTCTTTGAGAAAGAAAATGTGAATGACAGTTGCACGTGGACATAAATTCTTGGATGACATTATTGTGAAATATCCCCTGCTATGTGCTATGCTACTGACTTAAGTTACATATCTGATAGATGTGTATTACTGTATATTAGATAAAATTTGTTGTTTTTTTTTACCCTTGTGAGTGAAGAAATGATATTGATGTGTAATTGCGTGTTGATGAAAGGATCTAGTGTTACCATTGTTGACTTTTCTCCCATAACATTAGCCCACACTGTGTGGTACGACAGCATTAAGTATGAAATCTTGGATTTTGTTCATCTTAATTCCCAATGGAACCTTGTAAATAAAATTGTATAATTGTACTGATACCCTATCTTCCATTGTCATTTACATTGATCTGCAGGAACTCCAACCACTGTCAAATGTTAAGAAATGAATGTCATTTTGATAACTAAATGTATATCACTGAAGGTTTTAGAAATGAATTTGAAATATTGTCTTCATTTAGTGTTTCCTGTAATTAAAAATATAACAACAACAAACAAATAAAACACCCACCCACACACACACACACACAAAATATTAACTGCTTGAAGACTACTGCCCTGAAACAAACAGTGGAGTAAGTTTACCATAAGACAAAAGTTTTATCACTAAAATACAAGTTTAATAATGCT
The DNA here is from genome assembly GCA_038406235.1 of Peronia verruculata. Lineage (NCBI taxonomy): Eukaryota > Metazoa > Mollusca > Gastropoda > Systellommatophora > Onchidiidae > Peronia > Peronia verruculata. The sequence continues at coordinate 770,077 of JBCAUA010000012.1, read as the reverse complement.
TTTGTTGTTGTTTTTGTTGAGAGGTTTAAAACAAAAATAAAAACGACAACACAGGATTAAATTTATATATTATAATACACCGAGTTGTAAAATCTGGACCACACCAATACACAGAAATGGGCAGGTACGAGTAACTTAGAGTAAGAAAGATGAGATGGGTGAGCAAAGGACATATCCATTCTTGAAAGAGACCTTGTCTTAAGTGTCATTTCCAGGTGAATAAGTGGCCAAAGTTATGAAGTTGAGAGAGGGGGGGGGGGGGGGATTGGCTCATAACTTAAGCAGCCATTATTAGAAAAATACATGTATGTATTTTACACAAATTTTCTCATTTCTTCTGAACCAGATATGGCACTTTAGACAATTGCTCTAAGCAGTCAAAATTGGCATTGGTATAGAGCATATAAGAAGTCTGATGTAGTAGTGACAAATGTTTTATGCAGGATGGAAATTAATGCATTTGTACTCCTAACCAGATATCATCCCCAAGAGTAAATCACTAAAATCTGAGTGATACTTTCATCACAATCACAGATAACCGGGATAAAACAGGAGTACAGTTATGTAATTAGATGTTTGGAAATAAAGAGGCAGAATTAAGCCTCACTTTACACCCTTAAATGCATTGATGTGACTTGGAATTTCAAATAAAGAAAAGATATCATTAAGGAAATAGCCTATTTTCCTCCTGAGAGCAGGAAAAATGAACAATATGCATCATCAATGCCAAACAAATTGATAACTGCAGATAGAGTAAAAGTTATGTTGAAGAAATGTCAGTAACATGTAACCAAAAACTTGCAGATTTTGAACTATTTTTCAGTTCTCACAATGATATAATAATAATTCAATCATTATAGTATGACTGCACAAAGAGAATGCTATTCTACACAAAGTTTGTCTTTTCAGAAAAGGAAAATGAAATTGTCCCGCAATCTAGCTCCTTGTGTTTATTTAACAATATTTCACAAATGAATAACTGGTGCCATTTAAGATTTAAGCAGGGGAGCTGTAACATGGCTAATGTAATCCATTCATCCCATATAACTGAAAGTAAAAAGATTGAGTCCAGCTGTGAAGTATGCCATCTTTTATTAACTTCTATAAGACCATGAAAAAATTCTTTTAATTCATATAACGACAGAAAAGAAAATGAAACAAGATCACAGTTTCCTAAAAATCAGGAGACAATGGTTAGGTAGGTACATAAAAAATCAGTGATGTAAGCTCAGAGACCTACTGCCCCCACGAGAAGGTCAACAAAACTCAAAGCTTGTGAGCCTGCACAAGCCAAAATAAATTGTATCTACTTTTCCAACACCGTATACCTTTATACACTAGTAATTATAGCCAATCACTGCAAAGAGTAACTGCACTTCTTTGACTGCAGAATTCATCATGGTGTTCAATGTAATTGTCTTGCACCCAGGACAAATGACTTGGAAATCATGCAGAGCGAATTCTAGCCATGGTGGTTTTAACTATTTTCCAACCCAAATACCATACATCTTTTTTTTTTCACAAAATGAAAATTTCATCTTTTATAGCCTTATAAAAAAATCAATTTGGTATCTGAGTCAGAAAATAGTTAAAATGGCCGTAGCTAGCAATCGCCCTGCACCACTTCCTCCAACTCATTTGCCCTGGGCCCAAGTCAATTTGACTCATTCAGGATCAAATTTGTATGCACTGAACGTCTTCAATCTCTGATGATCACCCCTGAGATCATATAGAGGGATAAATGTGAGGAAGAAAAGAGTAAAATTTGAAGACAACAGTAATACAAAACGTAAAGTTACACAGGACCAGGTGTTCATTATACCTCTCTGCCACCATTTGTGGGACAGGACACCTACAGAGGTGTCCATTATCTATAGGACTGATGCCCTGGTCTTTGAGTAAGGCATCTACTGTGAAGAGCTATCACAAAAAAAGTGGTTTTAACACAAAACTCAAATGAAATCTGAGGAGCGGCAACCATGTACAACACAAATGGCAGATTACTTTGATATTCTGGACATGCTATTGCACTACAGCAAACATTCAATGATGTATTCAGTTTGGATGAATTTATTTTCTCCTCTGTGTTCACGTGCTATTTTTCCATACACACAGAGCAAAAACAACACACATTACAATGTATAGTTGGCATTTGTCCTTCAGTCACTCTCAGGCCAAGAATCTTTGGCGGAAAAAAAACAAACAAAACTAGTGAAAAAGATGACCTCCTCCTTAATTACCCAGCCAGCTAAGCACATAAAAGATGAAACTTTCTACCTAGCTGTCAATATTAAATCACATCCAATTCAGTGAATTACTTCGTACATTTAGCCTTGATCTTTGTGCCAAAAAAAAAAAAAAAATGTTTTTGGAGGAAATATAAAGATAAATATCCATGGGTATTTGAAAACTAAAAAAGAAAAAACAAACAAACAAAACAAAACCATTTGACATGTTGTGACAAATGCAGTCTTTAAAGATTATAATTTTCTGGGCAGGATATTGCACAAATGAAATCTTAAGAAAAAATGAAGCTCAAAATTATGAGTCAGCAAATTTTGCTCATTTAGTCCTTCACAGCAGCAAAAAATGCAAAATTATACTGACATACATTGTACTCATGATGACTTGTTTGGCCGAATGAAACAAACAGTTGCTCTCATTCTGGGACTTTCACTTTTGCACAGTACACGTCAAACTGAGATGACAAACCTACTTGATTAATATGTTCAGTTCTGACACATGCGTGGCCCTTTTATTGTGTACAAATCAAAATGCATCACTTATATACAACAAAAGGTGGCATGTTTCTGGTCAATCAACTACAGTGATATACAATAAATACTGATACAAAGAAGGATGTATATACAGGAATAATATGTACATAAATTTGCTAAGAAAACAACAATAGTTTGTGGTGGGGACATGTATTATGTAAATAAGTTCTCTGACAATCAACCCAGCTACAAAGAGTGCCCAAATTTACAAACAAAAACAGCTCTCCTGTATTTCCCATTCTGGTTCCCCATTTGATGTGAACTAGACTATCTTTGCCTTTGCTAAAACAATCTTTCATTAATTTTATCCTGGGCAATGGAACCTGCAGCACAGCATTAACTCAAATGGGGAGTCACATGAGCTACTTTCCATTGAACAGGGCATGAAATGAAAGGGTTCTAGAGATCAAAGGACATCTTGAAAACTTGTGCTTTGAACATATCAAAAACAAAGGTTGTTTTGTGTCAGTGGTCTAGCGGTTGGGCTGTCAGAGTTGGGATCTAAAGTTTCAAGTTCAAATCCTGACAGGTCCTGACATTTTGTCCTTGGGAAAGACAATTTATACACAATTCCTGACGACCCACGTTTAAATGGCTACAGACAGTAATTGACACTGTTAGACTGATACGGTTTAGAGTGCCTGAGAGGCAGCCGCCTTGTATGTTTCCCAGGAAACTGAGAACGTTTATGAGTGTCTTCATTCGATAAGTCGGAGTAATAATAGATTGTAAAGTGCTTAGGGCCTGTACTGTAGAATAAGCGCTGTATAAGTGCTCTCTATTATTATTATTATTTTTTTGAGTTCTAACCTAACATGAGTCACCAGATTCAGTGGGTCCATAATTCAATGACTGTAAACAGACTTCCTTGAATACGCCCGATGCTTTTATGATGTAAATGTTACAAGTGAACACTAGTATGGTATGCAAGATTGTTGGATCCATTCCTTGGTAAATATTTCACTTCTCAGCTGCCATAGAGGTAACCATCCTTGCAACTCTTGACTTATGGAAAGACTGACCAGTGATGTCAGGTGTAAGTAAACAGTATATTCTGGCGATCTAGATTTAAGCTCAATTCTCAGGAAAGTATTCAAAACATTTATTGCGCGGACATTCTCTCAGAACAGATAGCGAAAGGGCTGAAAATAATATCTCAATTTTTAATTCAGGCTTTCATCTAAACACAAACACTCTTTCCTTATTTTGATTCTTTGACAAATTATATCTGTGATCTACAGTAGTCGCATGTATCTCTCCCCTGTGTAATTCATCAACTGACAAGCAGAAGAGTGGTGACTAGGGGTGACACATAAAATGTCCCATTATTCTACCGTATGATTGAAATCTTTCATAAATACATGGATATTATATTTACAATGCAGAATTGTTATAAATTTACATATATAGCAGTCAGATAACATTTGTACATACAGCATGAGAGACACCATATATCAGGAAGAAATAAGGAGATGAAATCTTAGATCTGTACATATGTCTTTTTCTCCTTTACTCACTCTTTTGACAACTATTCAATCAACACACACATTCATCTTCTCATAGATATACCAATCATTTTCCCAATCTCACATTATGTTACTCAGTTCTGTTTCATTGTAACAATTATTCCATCTTCATTTCTTCCCTATGAAAAAGTAAACGCGCCATGCACTGTTTATTAGACATGTATAACTTCTCTCTCTTTCTCACTTGTGATCTTGCAAAATTTGATTTATTTAGAGATGAAGAATAAAAAGTTGCGTATATGTAACTGAGCTAGTTATGAAAACTGGTGCTGGGGCATCCAACAGTGGAACGGATCAACTTTTGTTCCACATTCAATCAGCCTGATAATCTCCTCTTTCCTGAATCCTAAAAGTGTTGACAGGCTGCTCAGGTCTTTTCCCTTCTTGTTAGTCATTGCCTTTGAATTTGAAATATTTTCCCAATCAAATACAGTTGAGTAGGAAATGCACTCATCCTACATTGCATTTAAGCCTAATCTCTCATTTCTATAACTTGACTGAACATTGTTTAGACACTTCCATAATCCAATAGTTTTCTCCTGACAATTTTAAGGGTAAGTTTCCAAGTCCCTTGGCTTTTTTATCCCGAGTTGTGAGGTCAACATTCTATCCATGTTATAAACTAAACATGCTGCACATTATGAAGAACTACCACAACAACATCAAACAATGTCCATTTGGTCCAATTTATCTTTGCCGATTGCTTGACCCTGTGGCATTCTTCCGCCTTGCCGCCAACATGTCGTAGAAGGGGTTATCATTTATGCTTGCCCTGCAAAATGGAATGGCGACATTGTCTTTTTCAATGAAGATATCATACATATGGTATTCTGCGTGCTTTTTAAAAAATTACTTAAAACTCTCAGTTCCTTACTTATTATTCTTAATTTCAGAACTTCCCAGGAAGAACTTGCAGGTTATTTTCTCAAAAGTTATTCAGGTAAATGAGAGTTTTAGTTATCAGAAGGTCTGTTAAAACAAATGTGCATTAGACACACCCATAATTAAACAACATAAGCACACTTAATGTTTACAATTTAAGAACACATTTAAAATTTTCAAATCAGCTGGTGTTTTCCAAATTTATCTGACATATGCCAACATTCATCAATGAATGCTGCTGATTTTCATAATTCTGTAAAGGTCATTCCATTTTTGGAGACTGAAAACAAAAGGGAACCTCTCACCTGACGCTGCTGATCCATTCATCTTTCTCCTCTTTAGAACTGGCTGCCATCCTGTAGACACTGTGTCGCCCTGCATGGAAAATATTTTACTTCGTTCATTCACTCTCATGTACTCCCTTGAACACAGGATATGAACAAATGACACTGAAATCATGTCATCTAAAATCAGTTTCTACGATCAAAATGTCTTAAACCTTTATTTCTTTTTGGAATAATGAGATCTTGGCCATACTAACTTCATATCATAAGTTCTGATAAGCTTCATTTAACAATTCACTGATGGCAATTTCATGTTCAAACACTAAAAAATCTTTTGTGGAAAGAAAAAAACAAGAATAAAGTAATGAAAGTTTATAAACTGTCAGGCTTCGAAAACAAATACATATAAATGGTTACTTGTCCCTGAAAATGTCACACAAATGAGCTGTATCAGCTTATTCCATGAAGAATAACTTCAAGTTTATGGCTGTATACTGAACAGTCATGGATTTCTTGGAAGCTGCTCAAGCAGTAACCCTAAGAGAGCTGAGACTAATAGAAACAAAAGTCATGAACAAAAGACAACATACATGTAACTATGGCACTCTTACCTTCCACCACTTTGCCATCTGAGTCCACTTTGCAGGCTTTAATTATGTCTGATGATGTCCCTGCTGAGTACAGCTCAAAGCAATTTGGCCGTGACTTTTCAGCAGCCACCTCTCTCACCTGGATATTCTCCAAGGGGATGATACCTTTTGGCTCTTTGTCCTGCAGAAGATTTTGGTTTCAAGCATGAAAACAAATGATATTTCATTGTAGTCAGTGGGTAAAATCACATTTGTTTGAAAAAAAAAAAAAAAAACCTCCTCTGTCGTCAAAGTAAGGAGTTTTTGCTATTCAATATCCCCATAATGAACATTTGTGTAGTTCTGAAGTAAGACAAACACACTATGCTAAGAATGCCTTAAATTCCAAAATAGAACTACAATCTGTAATATTCAGAATAAAGTTTTCAACATTCTCACTAATTCATGTAATACTTAAAAGTTATTTTTAGTAGTGAGTGGTAAGAAGAAACTCAAATCAAATGCAAAGGTCCAGGAAACTGTTCCTCTAGGGAGCAGACATTTCTGAAACCAGTATCACACTACTGAGCATCACTGTGTCATGTACTTACTGTGGTATACTGGAAGTAGTACAGACAATTGTCATTCAATATAAACCAACGCCGTTTCCAGTTCTTCACTCTGCCACCTGTGGACACAGTATCAGTTCACAGTATTATCAACCCCCATAGTTTTGTATGCAAACACAACAATAAAACTGAACAGAATTAATCTCACCATTCTGGAATGACAGAAGATTTATAGATTAAAAGAAACAACAGAGAAAAAAAAAATTTGTTCACTTATATGTTGCAGCTTAAATCCAGTCCAGTAGAATTCAAGTAGCCTACATCAATGGGCATTTTCAGCTCAAGCATTTACATCCACAAAGCCAGAGAAGAAAAAACATTGCTTTTCCGAAGTTTGAAGTTAGATTTAGATGACACAGGAACAGAGTAAAAAAAAAAAATTAATTTTCTTTTTCAGAATATTCTGCTACTCCTTTCAGTAAAATTCAACTGTACTATGTAACTTGGCTATCTCAGTCATGCACTCCTGAAAAGGACATCCCAAAATACCTTGTTTCATGAGCCAGCCTTCCTTCACAGGGTTAAAGAAAGTGTGCATGAGGTCATTCCCATCATCCTCTGGGATTTTGAAAGGTTCTTTTTTGATGTTCTCATATAAGTTCTGTGGAATATACATAAATGGTGTTGGACTTGCATAGATCAGGGCATACCCATAATGAAACCATGACCATGTATGATGGATGGGCAGGTCAGTTTAAAGAATATGTTCAATGTCACATCTACATGCTGCTTACCGTGTAGTTCAGTTTTAAGTGTCAACATAATGAAATTCATTTTAATAATCTCAAACACTGATCAGTGTTGGGTTTAAAAAATTTGAAGTAGATGACACAAAGGGTGTTTTCTTTCCCAACGGCTTTTTACCTAGTTCAGACTGAAAATAATTTATGCCTTTTTTATCTTTCAAATCCCATGATTACCTAGGACAAACCTTGGGCAAAATGTAGCATGAAATATTTTAGAGACATATTCATATGACTCTTTATTTTTACAACAGGCAAATTCTATTTTCTCATCTTTAAGAAAAAAAAAATAAAACAGAGATGAATCAAGACATGACCAACATCTACCACAACTGACCGTCAAAAGCTCCTCAGGCAGATTCCCACCATCATTGATACCCCTGTTCATCTGAATAAACCTCTCCACTGTGGGTTTGTCCTTCACACTGGGGTTATGGAGACTAGTGTTTAACATAATGATTGCAAATGACAGCACGTAACACGTATCTGCAGAGAACAAAGAAATTGTTGAATCACACTGACAATGTCAATGGGAAGTGTGATACCTAAATGCAGTCCCCTGTGGACAAAATCTGTACAAAATAGTTGTCCAGGGTGTGATAAACATAAATAAGGCATGAGCATTATAACAGGTAACATTGTGCATGAGGCAGAAAGACTGGTATGAGGAACAAAAACAGAAAACAAAGCATGTAAAATTATAACTAAGTACTGTTTTAAACTATCAAATGTATTGAGATAACAGTGAGAAAAAGGAAAGTATTACAATAATCTGTTATGTTATCCGAATTAATAATTTCTGCCATTTGATCTCAGGGCAAATCACTAAGTACAGCGTCTGTCTCTCTCTCTCTCTCTCTCTCTCTCTCTCTCCCCCCCCCAATTTATTATATCTCACTTCACCTTTATTTACTGCTTGAAACAAAATAAGTATTCATTTTCTCACCTGTGTTAACAAAAACATCTGGATTGAGAGAACAGTATCGTTCAGCAAAACATTCCATCATTCTGTCAATCTTCTGGGCCTCACCGGGCAGTCGGAAGCTCCACAAGAATTGTCTGGGGGAGAAATGGCATATACAAATGTAACAAACTCTCTTGCTATGATGAATACATGAACTATGGGACAAACTGAAAAATACTGAGAATAGCAAATAGCAAAGTGAGTAAAAATAGCTTGCTTGTTTCAAACATTTCCACTTAATCTGATAACTCTACTGCATTCAATAATGGACCAACATTTTGAATTGAGTAAAAACCATTTTGCATTATGTATGGGCATATTTGCTTTTCAAAGCATACCTGAATAATTTTAAAACTGATAAAATAAACAACAGCATTCTATAACATACCACCATTTCACATTTTAATGAGGACCACAGTCATAGGTGTATTTCTGTCTCTTCCAGTATGTCCAAGAGACATTCTTGCCTGAGATATTGCTAATGCTTGCAGAGCAAAACACATCTTTCAATGGCCTAATTTTGTTTGGCAATCTTTCACCAATGAAAAAAAAAAAAGAAGAAGAAGAAGAAGAAGAAGGACAAAATAGAAGAGTGCAATAATATTACAGTTCTTAGTTCCTGAGCAGACCATACTGGACAGAACTATTGCTTTGCACACCCACAGATAAACACAAGCTTTTACCTCAGTGCTTGCACCAGTATCATGTCTGTGAACTCATGGAGGTTGACAAAAGATTTCAGCACAGCAACATTGAAGTCATTCCTATAACATGAGGAGAAATTATAGTTTCTATGCAATGATGTCAGACATAAAGTTCATTTCCAAATTAAAAACAACAACAAGAACAAAAAAAAAACAAACAAACAAAAAAGGAACTAACCAAAAAACACAATGAGAGACGTAGACTCCTCTTGAGTTTGAAGTTAATGCTAGTGAATGATGAAAGTTGAAAAACACTTCAGTCTTTGTTTTTTTTTTTTCCAGACCCAAATTTTCAAAACGGGTGAGTATTGTTCTATTTGCTATCATCTTCAAAGCTTAACATTTGAGGAAACCAAAAAAGTGAGCTTCAAAAGCACAAAAAAAAAAAATAATAATTTGTTGGAAAAAGATCTCTTGATGTTTTTTGTTTTTTTTTTTTATTGTAGAACAGAATCAAGTTTAAAATGTCAGGTTTCCTTAAAAGCAGTTCTTCCTGGATCGACTGTTTTCCTACTAAATTCAGTCATTCCGCCAGTGATTCCACCCATTGTTTTATGTACACTGCTATAGCAATTTTTTAAAAATCTTTTGTTATTGAAAATGCCTTCATCTGATGCCAGCTTTCGCATTTGCTGAGGTCAATTTCATGTGTTGCCATGGAAACTGACTTCACTTTGCATTAGAGCTAAGGATATAGTGGATTTTCAAAAGCCTCTGTCTCTGTTATGCTTACTCAATCAACAAGAAATTCTGCATGCTCATATGCAGACATTTACTATATTCTTAAGATTTACCTACGCTTTTCTTGGCACTACAAGATTTTTTAAAAGAAAATGTATCCTTTTTTTTTTAACACGTAAATATGCATTTCACCATATTTAACTCAATGTTTTGCACAAAATCACACTTTCCCAAGTGAAACCAAGAGTATCAGGAAGAGCATGTACACACTTTCAGAAACATATGGTCATCTGCAAAGATGACCACTGATTAAAACAAAAGAAAAAAAAAAAAAAGAAAAAAAAAAATTTTTTTTTTTACATTTTTCTTCCTGAAAATGAAATAGGCATTGCATGTGTATTTAACAAAATTTGCAACCAGGGTTGTTGATTTTTTTTGATTTTTTAAAAAAAAATCAATATCATCGATTTTTTTTTATTTAAATCGGATTTTTTTTATTTAAATCGGATTTTTTTATTTAAATC
>JBCAUA010000012.1:737989-752888 GCA_038406235.1 Peronia verruculata | reverse complement strand
TATATCTGCCCATTCGGATCAAATACAATTTGACTAAATCATTGAATCAATGTGTAGAACTTCAATCAAATGTGTTATATCTGTTAGTGCAAACCAAATTCTGTGCCGTGCTTTTTAAATGGTTATGGTTGAAATAACTTACTAAAGAGACGCATGTTAAAGGCCCACGTCAGTTGTCAAAAAAAAAAAAAAAAATTGAAACTGCCCATTATGTAATCTGAAAAATTAAAGTGTGCAAACTGAAATCAGTTTATATATATAAACTGGTGAAAGAAAAAAATCACCGGTCGATTGGTACTCTATGCGTACGTGTGGTTCGATATTATCAATAAACAGGCTGTGATGGTTTCTAAGACTCATCATTAGAAATTCTAAATTCTAATACCAATCCAAAGTCATTCTTCGTTTTTTGTTCTTTTGCAATCTAGGCCGGTCAGACTTTCACAAAATTCTAAGTACAGAAAATATTAGATCTAATATATATCAGGAACTTTGCACAAATGCTTTGCAGAAACGTTTTGTAATAAGTAAAAAAAAAAGTGTAGATTTATCTACAGATCGTTTTTCTTTCTTTCATTTTTCATTTTTCCTTAAAAAAAAAAAAAAAAAAATACTTTGTTCATTTTTTTTTTTCATTTCAAATTTTAATTTTTTCCACGTTTATTCTGTATGGCGATCTCACCTTCATGTATCACCCATGTGCGAGCAACTCGCTCGTTCATAATATTTAATATAATTTAGACGAGTGAAATAATTTATAGACGTATTCCTCGCTTTGTTATTGTCTTCTTTTATATTATTATTATTATTATTATTATTATTTATAGTACAAACTAAAAAAAGAAAAAAAAATGAGTCGTACTTTTCTTCTTCTTCTTCTTAAGTTTAAAATGAAACAAAATAAATCCTTTATCATTACTTGCCAATATTTCTTCATCATAATAATATATAAGAACAAGGAATTAAATTATTCCTTTTGATCTTTCACTTTTTAAATAAACTAAACTATGAACATGAATTATCAGAATGTGACAAACGGTCGAGCGTTTTTATCCTTTGATTACACACAAATCACGAGCAATACTTTTTTCTTAAACTGGTATTTGCTTTTTTTTCTTTTGATTATTGTTATTATTATTATTATTATTACTATTATTATTAATAATGCTAATATTTTCTTTTTACTTAACTACACCTGTCTCAAAGTTTATCTCCTTTATTATACCTTGTACTATGTCAGTTCAAATGTATCCACCTTTTTCATTATTCTATAACTCACTAAAAGGGAAAAGAAAAAAGAAAAAGAAGAAGAAAGAAAGAAAGAAAGAAAGAAAGAAAGGAAAGAAAGAAAGAAAGAAAGAAAGAAAGAAAGAAAAAAATAATAATAAAATAACGGGGGGAGAGGTATTCGTGACGATTGTAAAGATGTATAAAAATTTATTGTTGTGTATTAGCACTGAATTAGCACAGATCTAACATAATTAGGGGGGAAAAGACCAAAAACATAAAATAAAACAAAACAAACAAACAAACAAAAACAAATAATGAACGCCTTTTCATACAATTAAGACTTAAGATTGTTAAATAACCTAAAGGATCTAAGTAAAATTTTCACTCAGCAAACATTGAATGATCTCTTTATCTTCCACACCAATGCTAAAATAGCTTTTCTAGTTACTTTCTAATGCCTGCTCTTCATCCTGCTCCCTTAAAGTTTTCTTGTCGTATCTGTATATATCACATAGATGTATATTCATGAACACAATATTTTTCACGGGAAAAATTTTGTGCTAAGTCAGATCATTTTTCCCCATTATTTTATTTATTTATTTATTTATTTATTTATTTTTCCCCCTTTTTACTTTTTTTTTATATATATTTAATTTGTTCGATTGATTGATTTTGGGTTATGGGAAGAGGGGGTGGTGAGAGAAATCGGAACTGATTCAAGTTTTTCGAACTAGATCTAATTATTTATCTTTACACAAAGCTTTGTGTTGGGCCTTTCGTAGATCCAATTTTTTTCTAACTAGATCTAACTATTCGTACTTTTACCAAGCTCTGAATTGGACCTATCGTAGATCAACGTTTTTCGAACTACCTCTAATTTGTATCATTACCAAGCACTGTATTGGACCTATTGTAGATCAAAGTTTTTCTAACTAGACCTATTTGTACTTTTACCAAGCTCTGAGTTGGACCTATCGTGGATCAACGTTTTTCGAACTAGCTCTAATTTGTATCATTACCAAGCACTGTATTGGACCTATCGTAGATCAAAGTTACGAACTAGATCTAACTACCGGTACATTGTAAGCTTATGTGCAACTTTGCCAAGCTCTGTGTTGGAAACCTAACACAGCTCCATCTACACGTATTTCGAAATTAGATCTAGCTATCTATAGATCTACCTTTACCACGCCCTGTGCTGGAAATTCATGTAGCTCCATATTTTTCGAAGTAAATCTAACTATTTGCACTTTTATCAAGTTTTAAACATTACGCTAACATGTCAAAGAAGAATCTAGATCTATTTCTCTGTGATCCAAGTTAACTACTCAGTCGATGGCTCCGATGTGTGTGCACCCTTGAACAAACACCGAAACGTGACCTGAATATAGGCTAGCACAAGTAATAATATGACAAATAATAGTTGTTATACTACCAACTGCTTTATTTATTATATGTGTGTATCACATTCTGTGTTTTATTACATTACTTTATTATTATTATTATTATTTTGTTTTGCCTTGTTTGTTGATCTGCGTTTCTCTTTTCCTATCTAAGTTTTTTTTTTTTTTTTTGCCACTGCATTGTTACTAATCTTTCAGTTTGTCTGTTTCCTTAATCTTGTTTCTATTGTGTTACTAATTTTATGTTATCGTCTCGATTGTGTGGGGATCACCAATGAGTGTGGGTAAAACCGTTATCTGTTTCTATTTCTCCATTTGTTTGTTTGTTCTGTCTTGTTCAATTCAACTTTTTTTTTGTCTGGTTTTTTTTTTTTTTTTTGCTGTTAGTGTTATGTTTTTAGTCATTTATTCTTGTCCTTGACATCCAGATTTGGTAAAGCCCAAGGAATGATCAATATTATTTTAGTTCTCTACTTCCTGTTCTATTTTTTTTTTTTTTTTCACCATATAGGTCTAGTTTCCAACAAAATATTGTACTATTTCCTGTGGAAAAATGTACTAAAAATATTGCATATTTGATAAAGATAACTACGCCTAGCTATAGTCGTAGTTCAATGCCACGCTCCTGTCACATCCAACCTCGTCCATATCAAAAGAGTGATAGTGCACACAGCTTCATTAACTATTTGAATATGGGAACAGGGAACTATCTCTGTCTTTCTCACGGTTGAAAATGGTTTATAATATGTCATTTTTAAGATTATTGTTATCATATCTATTATTTTGATATTATTATTATTAATATTGTTATTAACATTTTTATTTCTTTTTTCATTCGAAAATATATTAAACAAATAGAATGACATATTTCACAAAAAAACAATTTCAGACATTTTTTTTGTGAGCAATTTGTTTCATCACTCCTTGCGAGGAATTATTCTCTATAGATCCAGATAGCTCCTTCTTCTTTTTTTTTTTTTTTTTGTTTGTTTGTTTGTTTGTTTTCTTTCTTTTCTCACAGAAGTGACTTTTTGCCAATAGAGTTTCAGAGAAAGAAAGAATGATTTCATCTAATTAGTTTTCCCAACTAAAAATAAAAGAATAAAGATGTATCATCTCTTAGAAGGCTCTCTACCTGTTTGTTTCTTACAGTGGATATCTGAAGCTGGGAGATACTGGCAGTATAATTTACATATGATATGAGAGTAACTTACAGATAAATAATTTATGTAGTCATCCCCATAAGACAATTGCCCAAGTCATTTCTGGACATTTTTCTGAGAAAAAAAAAAATAGGGGAAAAAAAACAACAGTAGTTTCCTTTCAGTATATAATACCACATACATGTTGTATTTCAAATGGTGCAAGCCATTACTACAATGCGACGTTTGAGAAAATACTCGGTGGAGTCAAAGCTTCAAAGTAAAGTCTGGACACATAGCAAATAGTATGACTGTTACGTTTTAGTAGAGTTAATACATTAGGTTCATAATTATGAATTTCGCAGCAAGCACTGAACTTTGTATCGCAAATCGTAAGAAACCACATGGTAAGTGTTGTTTATTAAGTAATTTCTGTTAAATAAAATGTAAACTTTTTACTCTGGAAATAATTATGTATTTTGCCAATGGGTCCAGACTTTATAAACACCCTGTAGAATATTTAGTTATGGCCTAAACTTACTTTCGTCCAAAAAAAAAAAAAGTGTTGATCTATCATGGTAGTTTTAGTTCATTAATTTTGTCTTTTAAAATTAATCCAGAAAGAACTGCCCAGAAAGAGATGATTTGTTGAATGTACTCAATATCTCGTTATATAAAATCGAGTTGAATTCAGTTGAAAATACCTAGATCTAGTCTTTTCTCTCTTCTCTTCTGAATAATCTATAAATCAATGCCCAGTAAAGATGAAGTTCACGTTAACATACCATGATGAGATTACTCGGGAATATTATTTATTTTCTAATTGAACATTTTACGTTCCTCAGAATTATTATTGTTGGTTCCATATTGTTTTCACTAAATATAGGAATGTAATGCCAGCTCTAAAGGTTCTTAACGTCGCCACTGATAATGTCAGAACTCTAGTTCAGATTCATGACCAATTTCAGCTAATCTCTGGCCACACCTTCCCCATGCACTCCAATATCACAGACGATAAGATAAATATGTAATTGTTGGATGGATTCCATTGTTGGTTCTAGACATAGATCTTATATTATTATTACTATTTTTAATTAATTATTTTAATATCATTTTCTTCTCTCCTTTCTCTCTCTCTTTCTGCTTCTTTTTATATGATATCGCACTGATTATTAAAATAGATCATTCATAATAATAACAGATACAGTAGATAGGCTAATTCATTTATTCTTCATCTAAATTTAACAAATGGGGTGCATTGCTTGAAAAACTAATCCACTGTGATTGTTTCTCTGCCACTGAACTTCAGCTGACCTGAGGTCAGAAAAATCTGAACACACGGGGCTGCCACAGTGCGCAGGAACTTGAACACATGCGGATGGGCTGCCGCTGATTAATGTGTACATGAAAGGGTTAAGCATACTCTAATCTCAGACCCTCATGGTGGAAGACCGTTGGCATCTTTTTTTGATTTTTTAAGACATGATTCATTGTTACTGTAAGTTTTGTTTGTGGTTTTTTTTTTTTTTTCTCAGGGGTAAAGATGGGGGTTTTAAGAGAGGATTTGTGTTATTAATCTGGACAGGATTTTTTTTTTTTAAAACAAAGAACCGTCAAGATAACCTCCATCAGGAGGTTGAAAGACGTACATAGAACGTAACGTACTATATGGCATTTTGAAAAATTTATGTAACTTTTTAGATATTATATCGTATATTCACCAAGTTTAATCGAGTCTCGAAATTTGGCGCAGGAGATAGATTTTAAAATTGGTCAATTTAGGAAGACCAAAATCCAAGATGGCCAGAACTGCCATAGCAACCATATGAAAAAGTTGATTTCTTTCCATTGCTTTCCTCTAATTTGAACATGCTGAATTTGATGAAAAAGTTTAAAATAACCTAACTTTAATAATAAAAAAAAAAATCACCTCCAGGACGCTGCTCAAATAACTTTAATAATAAAGTTTTAGGATTTAAATATTTCTTTACATCATTTAATATGGTGGCTGTTTATGATGTTACGATAGCAACCATATATGCAGGGACTTCACAGAATCTCAATTATCATAATTGTTAGTTTGTGCACCTTTAGAATGGAAGTTTTTGTTCATTTGACAATTTTAGGATTTTCAGCAGCTTTAGTGGGAGCATTTGATGGTTTTAGCCACAATACCCAGCGGACGGTGGGAGCATCTAGTAATATCAAAATAGGCTTGTTGGTTCTGCCCTGAAAATTCTATTGTACTTAACATAATTTCCAATCTATGTTTTTCATATAGTAGAGCAGTGATAATAGTGGGTTTTCAATGTTGGATTGCTGGATATTTCAACTACTTTTGCGATGTGTACTGGATTTATTTAGATCTATATCTTTCTGTGAGGGTGTGAATCCATGATGGTTGGGAAACTAAAACAATGTTTACTAACACATTCTGAAGCATCCAACTGCTTAAAAAAAAACTAAAGTGGAGAAAAGAAGTAGTAACAGACTCTCAGATAGATCTAGATCTAGACCTTGTGATGAAAGCAGTTTGAGTAATGACAGTGATCCATATAGCAGATTTATCAAACTAGATCTAGATTATACATGGATTTTTCAACAATGACATAGGGTGGTTTGATATAATTTTGTACAATTTTTTTTTTGTTGTTGCTGCTTTTTGATGTCTTGGAATTGGTTTTCTCTCACTTGCCCATCCAATTTCCTTCATTTTAATGTATAACACTTCATAATTTTTCAATGACAGTATCATTGAATCAAAGACTTTTGGATACTGGTACCATACTCTTCCACCCAGAAAAAAACCTCTGGCTAATAGAGGGAAAAAAAGGATCTTAAAGTGTTAAATTACTTTTCCTTATAAACCTAAAAAAAAAAAAAAAACACATGCCCTCCGGGATCATCACATTATAGAGACAGTGACAAAGAGCACAGGCAATGCTAAATTTTTCAGAGGTAAAGCATAGCTAACATCAACAATTTAAAAACAGAATGAAGACATCTGATGTACAAATAGGCCTGATAAAGTATTCATGTTGACGAAGCAAACTGATTTGATACAATCTGTCTACCGGCTTATAAAGAGTTATCTTTCTCAGGGTTTAATTTTTCAGACATGCACTCAAATTACAATCAGGAATTGAAAAGATATATATCTAAAATTAAAAACTTTGTATTTTGCATGGGGTCCTACTCAGCCATCTGCAAAGATCTTCAAAAACAAAGCCCAAAAAGTTTTTAAAAAAATGCCATGATGTTGAATGGAAAATGATGTCATAACTGATCTAATCTACTGGTTTCTGAAACTTTAATGTGTATATATTTACAAAATATAGTAGAAGGGAGTGTAATTTCAAATCTAAAAAAAATGAGAATTTTGACCATCTGGCATGATAGGCACCATCTTGAATCGCCCCTTTTTGTTGTTGTTCAACTAATAACAGGTCATAAATATCACTACAATTAAAAATAATAACACCACCATCAACAGAACAAAATTAAAGAAAAATTTGGTGATGATGACTAGTCCAATCTATTGCTGCCTTCCTGAAAGAAAGCAAAAAGCTAATTACTATGTTCTCCATTTAGTCTGACTCTTATCCTCGACACTTCACTTCACTGATCTCTTCGTCCAGCCCTCTGTCTATTTTCCTTTTTTTTTATCATCCACACAGTTTGGCACCTCCTTCCTTGACTTAATACTGATGACCATTCCCATTTTTAAATGTCAAGAGTCATGACAGATATTACCATCAACATTTCTTTATAAGAATACAAGCATACATTAAAGAATCTGATGACTTAAGAGTAAGTGCAAGTACATTTTTCTTACTTTAAAAAAAATTAAAAATCTACAGTCTGGGGAAAGAAAGGCCAAGATTTATGGCTTAGCGCTGAGTGAATGAAAGATTTCATAGTGCTTCACAGATAAGTTCTGAATATTTTATTAAACAACATCGCAAGTTTTTTTCACAGTATCAATTAATGTGAGGACATTACTAAAATATGAATAACAATACTGTCTGTCTTACAGAGACATCCAGTTTCAGATCTCAACATTTTCTATACAGTAATTCTGATTGGCAGAAAAAAAAAAAAAAAAAAATAATTTGCATGTGAACCAATACACATTACAAAATTTTACAGAAATTCCTCATGGCATCTTAACTGGTGTAGTTTTAAATGAAACCAGGAATAAAAAATGTTGCCAAAAAAAAGAAAAAGCAGACTCCTGGAATTGTTATCAAATTTACTTTATGAGATTTGAAGCCCCGCTTCGTGGATAGATTCCAGCCGCCTTCTGATGACAGTGCAAATTCCTGTATCACAACAATACAACAAATCGTATATCAGTATTCACTAAAAAATTTAGGATTTCAGAAGGTAACTACTTCAGACTTAGCAAAAAGGTGGTTGGATTTTCCAAGTATTGTTTCCACAAGTTTGAGAAACGTGCCATGGTTGCTCCATCAATGACACGATGGTCTGCTGTCCAACTGACATTCAACACATGAGCTTTCTTAATTTCTCCATTAGAATCAAAGCGAGGAAGTATCTGAAATGAAAAAAAAAAAAAACCAGGGTTCTAATTAGCTTAACTGGCTACTGGTCAAATAATCGCTCTGATATAATTCCCTTCTATCCCTCAACCATAAATGAGATGTTTATGCAAACACCTACCTACCATTCACTTGAAATATTTTTCTAATCAAGATTATTTATTGCCATATTTATAGTAAAAGATACAGGATTTATTGACCAGACTACATTTCCCAAAAGTTCACATGAGCTATACTTTGAGGGAGGGATATAACAATCCACTTGTTGGACTTAAAATCACTGAAGACACAGAGTCAAGACACCTGAGTCGAACTCTTATGAGTGGACTTTCAGGTGAGTCAATCTTTTTTCTTTGGACGAGTCTAGATGCTTCTTTACTTTGCTAAAATCAAACCGATGAGTCGATGTTGACTCATCCTTATTCACTAATGAGTCGATCTTTTCTCCTGTCCCTGTCCTTGTGAGATCAAAGGAAAAAGCAATGCTTGAGATGATATAGTACTATTAAATTAAAATTCAACCAAAAGCTAGGTTGATTTCACTGAAAATAAGATCAAATTTGATGTTTGATGAAAGAATGAGTTAGGGGAAGTAACCCACTGTAATGCCGGACAATAAGTCATTCCAAATAAAAGTAGCACTTATTTTTAGTTTAGTAGTCTTTAGTGACATAGGGATGAGAAACTACAGATGAGTCAATTTTATTTCTCGTCCTCCACCAGCATCGGCTCATCTGAAAAGGCACACACAATTTTTAATCAATTCCTTCATAACATTCACATCCAAATATGTACACGCATGCATAAAGAAAGTTCTTTTTATTGACCTACTTGACCTATAATTCTCTTTCTCTTACATAGATCTACTCCACATAAAGCTGCATGGCTCTTGTTTTAGTTTGTTTGTTTGTTTTTTTTTATACAGTGAACCTCGGGATCGAACGAGATCGTTGGGACTACTAGTTATCCTCGTTGGATCCGAGGTGTCGTTGAATGCGAGGGGGAGCATATGTGTTGCTAACGTGTTGGATACAGTAAACCTCAGACTCGACGAACTAGGCCTAGTTCCGTCATTTTTAAAAGTTCGTTGGATCCAAGCTACAATCTTCTCACTCGTGCTGTGTTTAATTGTACACAAGTCAATCCCCCCTCTATCCACAACTCACAACCTCCCCCCACCCTTTTCAATCTTGTCCCATACTGAGAGCCCATATGGTGCTAGCCATCGCGTAGAGAGCGCGATGGTGCTAGCACATCCTAGCCACATGGACACGCAAAGTACACAAAACTTCATGGAAAAATCACTGCTTGCCCAACAAGCCTTTAAGTTACATGAGATCTGTGTATTCAATCAGAGGTGGGGAGGGGCAAGGGTTGACTGTGTGCTTACGTACCACAACCAGACGCATGGCTTGTCGTTACAGCCACTCCGTACCCTTCCCACCCACTATCCACGTTCCGGCAGCTTTGTCTCTTTGATCCCGTATCCTGTTCTCCCACGTGTCGGCTGGTCACTGGCTGCCACCCCTTCCCCCTCCCCTCTCTCTCTGTTCATCATTTCTCCCTGCGTGTCCACACCTTGCCCTACCCCCTATTACATGGCATTACATTAGCCTACGGTACACTTATTTATTTCTTGTCAGCAGACAGCAGACTTTTTGAATTTCGAATTTCAACTAGATTTCTAAGAAAACACGCAGTTTATTGTGAGCTTGCCTATACTTCTGGTTCCTTGGAACCGAGGGTGGGTCTGACATCAGTTTGTTTGGTAAAAGACATTTTTAATGAAGCCAATGAAGGAACGGGGACTTTTCTCTGTTCGTTGAATGCAAGGTGTTCTTTGAGTCCGAGTTCATTGGATTCGAGGTCTACTGTACATATCTGTGCTGTACTCTTCTTTCTCAACTTCCTCAATTATTTAAGCATTGCTTCAAATGATAGACGTTTTCGTTTGCATGACTGAGGAGACTGCATGATGAAAAGGCGAGATGTGGAAAAAAAAACAAAAAAAAACAACCAACGACTATTGACTTGAAGCAGTGATGAACAAAAGACAAAAGAATCACACACACGACTTAGTGTGTAGTTATTGATGACGAAAAGCCTACTGGACTGAGCAACTATTGTGCGTGTGTGTGTGTGTGTGTGGGGAGGGGTGGTGGTGAATGATGCTCAGTGTACCCACCCACCAGGATAATGAACTAGGCCTGCAATGAACAGACCTCACCACTGTGCTTGTGATCGACGAGCGATAGGCATGTACACCCCAGGCACTGACAGTTTATAAGAAAAAAAAACCGGGGATTTAAATATACCTCATTGGATGCGAAGTCTCGTTGGATCCGAGCTCGTTGAATTCGAGGTTTACTGTATTAAGTAAATCAAACGATGAACCAGTCATCATTACTGAATTTTTCATTCATTGACAAACTCATGAGAAATTCTCCAAAACTGGTTAGAATTATTTCTTGATTTCTACTTTTGGGCACGGGAGTTAACAGTGGTCCAAGCTTATAATGCCCACAAGTGGAGGTAGATCCAACCATGGATTGGGCATGCATGATTGCTACACAATTGACTACCCCTATTTGTTGTCAATTAAAGGTAGATCCACAAATAAAAAATGTATTGTATCTAGATCTATATAATTATATATAGTTACATTAAATGCCAGGAGGACCTGCCCTCTTGTAACCTCCCATGAATGGATGCTTCCAAGGTCCTTTCACCTAGTAGCAACTGGAATCATGCTCTTAAATAATTGGAAGGCAGTATTCGATACTGTCATTTTGAACTTCCAGGGTGATAATTCTGGTTATAATACAGTTCGCTCCCAATTAAATCATGTCCATGTAGGCCTGTACCCCCAGCCACAAAACCAAGATGTTGGGGTCACTACAACATTACTAAAAGCAGTGTCATATCAACATATGTATAGGCCTAGATCTATATCTAGATATTCTATACTAACACCTCTTCCTTGTTGTTTTTTTTTTTTTCTTACTCTGTCCCCCCGTAAACTGTATTTAAATTTGCATGAGCATGTTATGCACAGATCTCTGTCCATCTATTTCGGACGATACAATACATGCAGGACATCTGATGGCTCTTTGACTCAACTTTGACAATAAATGGGAGACATCAAATTAATCAGATATTCCCGGCCAAAGGGTTCTTTGAAAGTTTCAAGGGCTGAATCAGGTAGATCTACCTCTGAATCTAAATCAAGATGTAGGCTAAGCAAAACAAATCCTAAGTGCTGAACTGAACATAAGAGGGATTTGGCATAGATCTAGAGTGATAGACTGCCAGATCTCTTAGAGATCTAGATATCTAGATCTAATCTAGATCTAGATCTCGATCTAGAATCTAGATCTTGATCTAGACCTAGAATAATCTAGACTCTAGATCTAGATCTAGATCATTTGCAGCAATAGAAACTCAGATCAGCCAAAAATCATGCCAGACAAAGATTCTTCTATTAATGCTTCTGTAACAATGAAGGAGCGATAAATGTCACTGAAAATCCTTACGGAATTGGGGATTGTTCGGTGATCTGTAAGCATTAAATTTAGCGTCCAAGGCAAGTACTTGTTGCCACACAGCCATGGCATTGTATTGTATCGCTGACAGCTGTGAAAACATGCTGTCGATTTTATAGTTAATTTAAACAGCATAAATGAATACCATTTTAATGTCATGGTTTTCAATTTTCGTAAATTTTAAATGAAGCAAATCATTTTTGGTTGGCAGCTTTACATTTTAAAATGATTCGTTACTTCCTAGTTTGTTATGATGATAAGCACCACGCCTATTTTTGGACTTTCTAAATTTAGAATATCCCGGTCTGAACCTATAAAATTCTCTGACCGGAGCCATTTTTGTTGTTCATCTGGGTTGCTTGGATCAGATATCTGTCAGCACTGTTGTTTTACTGGGTCATCTTTTGTTTAAACAAGAAAAAGAGAATGCAGGCGATAAAGTGTGTTGTGGTAGGAGACGGGTAAGTAGTGGTCAAGAAATGTTCAAAGCTACGAAAGATTCTCTGTTGTCCATGCAAAATCTTTGCCCGATTGTCATTGTTTTCACTTCCTATTTCCTGAGACCAGAAAATATCGTAGGTGAGCTCGAAGGTTTGCAACGACGCAAGACATTGTTATTTGCGGATGTATTGCTAGTCAACCCAACCATCTTTTACGACGCAATTGCAGTACCAGTAGCATCAAAATAATAATAATAGCAATAAAGAAAACTTAACTTTTCATCAAGACGAGGCAAGATTAGATCCATGACATGCCTTAATAAATAGATCTAGGCCTAAACGTTGACACCATCGTTTTCTGTCAAATTGTAGATCTGTGTTTCAGAATAAGGCCTGTTAGTGTTACATGATGGCAATATTCAAAATCTGCTGGCAGATCACAGAGAAAACAGTACAAGGAAATATTTCTGTTTTCTTCATGTAGATCTAGAGTCTAACTTCCTTAGTTTCTTTGCTAGGCCTACATGTCTAATCTAATTGTGCACCAGGCACTAACTTTGTTAGGCAAACCTTTCCAGTAAGTCTTGGAAGCAATCTTGGGTGGCCAAGTTACATTTTTAGAATTTTTTCCTATGTGAGACTTTAAAAGTAGTGTAAGAAATCCTATGAGATCTAGATTCTAGATCTAATAGACTAGATCTATTCAATTTGCCACAAACAATTGGATTTTTGTGCATAGCACCAATCCTAATGTATTCACAATGAAATGTTGTACATATCTGGAAACAGATTTTTTAATAGGGAAGTTAAAAATAAATGCAGTGGTCTAAAAAAAAAACAAACTGCAATATAGTTCAATGGTAAGGCATTTGAATTTATAAGCAGGTGGGATTTGCCTCTGTGTTTTGCGTATTTCTAGATAAAGCACCGTGGACAGGATTTTCCTTAATTTCAACCCCTTATAAGGAGCCAAGATGCTCAGTCAGAAACTGCTCTTTGGAGCAGGTATTCACTGCTTGTAATTAGAACATTGCACTTAGCAGTCAGTACAGAAAGGAAGGTGTTGATGATAATGTCAAAATTTATTTTACACTTTTCTTTAGCAAATATGCCTTGTTATACACTAAGTAATTTGTTGAACAGAAGTGTGGCACAAAGTTATGAAATGGAATCTTCCTATATTCATCATTATTGACAAATAGCAAAAGACCTGTTCTACTAGTGCATTACAGTATTATTCAGTATACACTTTATAGCTAAAGTAGTCATCATGACATTTCTACACACGTCTTGCGACCAGCGCAAATGAGTCAGAAGTCACCCCGGGGAATGAAGATATATGGCTGTTTTTGGTCGTTTTTAACTACTTTCCAACTTAGATACTAATTTTTTGTTCTTTCACAAAACGTCAGTTTTACCTTTTTCTAATCAGAAAAAAAAAAAAAGAAATATTTTGGTATCATAGTCAGAAAATAGTGAAAAACAATTTTAAAAAAAACATCTGTGACTTGAACTCACCAGCCACAACTTGCGACTCATTTGCCCTGCGTGCAAGACATATAGTTAATTGATGCTCCAGAGATTGATTTACTGGTGGTAAAGTGATTCTTGACACCCATTTTGGTTTGTTGTTTTTTTTTTAATTAAGTGAAGAAAGAAGATAAATCACTAAATGGAAATCATTGCAGCTTCAGCTACACAGTCTTTGAACTTCACTTTTTTACTGAGTTCTTTGGTTTGTCTCCACAGGGCTGTGGGTAAAACATGTTTGCTGATCAGCTACACAACAAATGCCTTCCCTGGGGAATACATTCCAACGGTGTAAGTATAACTGGATCATGACAGGTGTATGGTCAGCCACCAACCATGGCCCACTTTGAAATGTAGTCACTAATTCCAGCTTCAGTTAGATATCTAGATAGTAGATCCAACTCTGCCTAAGAACCCAGTCAAAGGGGGAAAAAAGGCAGATTTTTCAGTAGAGCGACTAAAAGGATTGAAAGCAAAATGCTACTCATTTGACCATTGAATGGACAGCTGTGACATCCATTGTAAATTTTGCATGTCAGTATACATATCAGCCTTTGCCAATAGGTGGGGGTTTTTTTATCATATACCTTACAAAATTGCTTCATATGACAATAAAAATGACACCTAACCATTGAATTTGAAACTTGAGTATGATGTGCTCAGTATGGTGATTCAGCTGTGGGAGCAGACCCATAGCTGCAAAGATGCCAGAAGAAATGTTACAGATGTATCTAGCAAGGTCTCCTGTTCTACGGACGGGGGATACAGATAAAAATGATAAACTGACATTGACCATTGTCTCTAAAAAATGGTAAAATATGAGATTTATCTATCTCTGATCTTAGCACTGCCTATATCTAGAATTTAGAGTCTACCTGCTAAGAGAATCTGAATCATATTATCTACACCACAATTATAAAGCTATGAAGAATTTCTACAGCTACACCATAAGAACACAATCATACACACAAATACTTAACACAGTGATGGCACACACAAATTCTTGACACAGTGATGGCACAAACACTTGAAAACATAGTGTAGATCAAT
>JBCAUA010000012.1:698412-717072 GCA_038406235.1 Peronia verruculata | reverse complement strand
GCCCGCCTAGGGTATCAAATTACAGGGTCTTGCCAGCGCGCAGGTAGCTATTGTGTTGAGGACAATAAAAGAGCAATTAACCTCACGGTCGCTCCTTGCCTGCAGTTCAGACTTTTTGGCCACATTTTTATAGGCAAGAAACAGCCGTGAGGCGCTCATCAAGTTGAGTCGACCGGAAAAATCATGTGCTTCAACAGTGAATTAATTTTTGATGCATTTTTTTTCTTACTAAACCCTGCTATATCAGTCTAAAAATGAATTTCAGAGTTCATTTTACTGAAATAGATTGACTAAAATGGTAATTTAGTAGCATGGCCTAACAAGGATTAATAAGGATTTACAAAAGTGATCGGCCATTTTCTCACTAAATTTAGTTGCAGCAACAGGTCACTCCCATCATCTTTAATTTCCAACATCTCAACTTCTTCTCAAGGTAAAACAACCATTTTTTTTTCACACACTGAAAGAGAAGTGAATAATCTTTACTGTGATACCAATAACTCCATATGCTCAAAATTTGACGAGAGCCTGATTTCATTGTGTCGCATCCTACATGTCATGTTGTGTATTGAGATTCACAGGACATAGTGACAAAAGAGATTTCAAACCTGAAAATCCTATCCAGTCTATAAGGCATGAATTGATTCAGCTATTTTTCAGATACTGAAAAGCAAAAGAAGAGCTCATCTGAGTTGTCCTTGCATTTTTGGCATTTTCATGTCAGACCAAATTTCGAGATGCTAACGTCTATGGTGCTGCTCTTCAGGCTCTTTTTTATAGTATTGCCACCATCATAATAATCTTCTAACATTGATTGTTCTTCATTCAGATCAACAACATTTCAGCTGATAGCTTGACAGCGCGTGATGCCATGAGAATCCTAGAAACTTCTACTGATTCTCTGGTGCTCGATGTCTGGCGACAAACTTCCCCTTTGAGTTCAGCAGGCTCCTCACCCACCCCTATCTCTACAGGCATCAATTCTCCATTGCCTGATGGTATTACAGCTTCCAGCAACATGAGTAAGTCTGACACTCTTGCTGTTCGCAGCAGCTCCTGGGAAACACCCAGTGATGCCAGCCGCAGTGCTGAGAGCAGTAAAAACTTGCGGAGCAGTGGCTCTCAAACAGACAGTCTGGACAGTCCTGGGCCGAGCCCTCGCAAAGCTCTCTGCAACCAGGAACATGACAAAGTGAGGCATAGTTTGCCTATCCTGGACAAGGCTAAAGAGAAGGTAGAGAAAATATTTCGGTCTCGTCACAAAAGCCAGGAAAGGGATAAGGACCCAGAGGAAAAGAAAGATAAAGATGATTCTCTGTCACATATTTCACAAGAACAAGGGAAATCCCAAAATAAACTGGTGGGAGACTGCGCTACCCAAGTCAATATACCTAGCACAGAAAATGTGATTGCAGAGTTTCCAAACAATACAGTGTGTGCTAAAGTCACTGACAGCCATTCTAACTCTGAAATCAGATCTACCAAGTCTCGGAAACGAGACTGGGAGTTTGACAGTAATAGTGGCACCTGGCCCAAAACCCACACAGTGCAGGGTCAGAGCACCTCTGGGCCTCCAACAGTTATCTTTGCTCCTGGCCACAAACCCATAAAGGAGCGGCCCAGTATTAAAGACATCTTCTACAGCAGTCAGGACTCCAATTTTCCCAATACTGGATTTGCCATCCCAGCCTCTCAGTCAGCATCTTCAGCCTTCTCCCCAACATCACCATCCTCTACACCTGTCATCACTCAGTCTGTAAATAGCACCAGCTTGCCTCAGCCACTCGCCACATCACTTTCTGCTCCGAGCAGCACCCCCTCATCCATTCCAGCCTCGAAATCTCAGTCTCATTTCTCCGTGGGCATCATGCAAGGACCAAACAGCAACACCCCACCCCACTCCAGTGTTGTTCCTAGTCGCGGGCCACACAGTTTTGCCAAGCCTACCCACGCCCAGATCTATGGGACAGTGCCATCACACAGACATGCAGCGGGCCACCGAGGCAGCCTGGTCTCTTCCCACCACCCACACATTCAGGCAATGAATGTCACACCAAATGGTGCTGCCTTACCCCACGACCTGATATGTGAATCAGCTACTTTACACCCACACAGAGTTACTCCAAAAAGTCAACAGGTATTGTTTTATTCTTTAGTTTTCTACCTTCCCTCATTAAAATGACATTAAATTTTTAGAATTAATTTTTTATTTTCTACCTTGCCTTATTTCTTGCCTTTAGATTTAAGGGGCAGTGTTTGTTTAATTTGTCCTTTTTTTGTTGGTTGTTGTGTTCGCTTAATGACACATCAGCACAATTATGGCTTTATTGTGTCAAACACAGTAAGAAAGATACGTTTCATTTCAAGAAAAAGAGAGCAAAGAAAGTAGGACAAGGAAAGAGAGAGAAGAGATGTCTCCCTTGTATGTTGAGAATGGCACTCCATGGGGGACACCCCACTGATGGTGGGCTTACACTGCCTGGAAGTGGGAGCAGAGATCCTACTTATAAGCCCAGGCCCCTGTGAGGGTTAAAGTCGGATGTTTTGGTGTTGTGTGAAAATGAAGAGTGCGTTGTATTCAGATTACTTTGTTAGAAATTAAGGAATAATCTGACAAATAGAAATACTCAATAAATGAACTCACTATCATATTTTCCCTGAATATTTTCATATGTATACTCTACAACCCCTGAAAATGTTAAGATATCCTGACTTACATCAAATTTAATGTTTGAATTGATTTGTTTCTTGAAGATGAAATCCCGCCGACCAGCACCTGCCCCCCACAGGCCCGACAAGCAATGGCACACTCCCACCACAGTCAACTGGCCGCCAGGCCCTGTCAGTGCAGACTCTCCCGTCAATCTCACCCCCATGCAGCCTTTGATTGGCCAGCCTGCTCGCATGAGTGGGCCCCCTTCTAGCATGAACACTTTGGGAAGCCCACCACCTCCAC
Organism: Peronia verruculata; assembly: GCA_038406235.1. Classification (NCBI taxonomy): domain Eukaryota; kingdom Metazoa; phylum Mollusca; class Gastropoda; order Systellommatophora; family Onchidiidae; genus Peronia; species Peronia verruculata. The sequence goes on along the minus strand of JBCAUA010000012.1, from coordinate 714,116 downwards.
CTCCTATGGTCAGTGGAACTCCTCCCCCACACTACCTGGGAGTAACTGGTTCGGGATCTTCCCCATCATATCTGCTGGCCAGCACCACTGCACCTGGCATGAGACCCACTTCTCTAGAAGTGCCTCAATCCATAAAAGTGACAGATTTTGCTACTGGAATCTATGAGCGCCATCATCGTATCTCCTCTCCAGTGGGGCAAGGATTCATAGGGCGCCCTCCTAATTATCACCATCATAATCCAAATTCTACTTTGTAAGTTAACAGTTGTTGTTCACACGTCAGTCATGCCAGATCGTTTGTATGGCTTTCACTTGAAGTATAGGAAATCAGCTTGTTGCCTTATCAGTAATTCAATCCATCCAGTGAGTTCATTTTTACCTGTTTCTGTCATGAATAGGCAGTTAATAGCTTCTAGACTTAGATTTACTCTCTCAAATACCATTCAGGCCAGAATTTTGCCAGTGAGAAAATTCCTAACACTTGACATCAATGTAATAATGACATGAGATCTAGGGATGGTGGCATATGTATCATAAAATTGTTCTTATGAAGCTATTTCTCCATCATTCTGTGTTTCATCTGCTCAACTCATTCACCTCTTTTATGTCTGTCTTTCTTTGCTGTTTCTGTCAGTTGTGTTCTGCAGTACTTGACCAATGATACCATGAAAATGCCACTATGTAGAATGCATGCTTCTAAGAGTAAGGGCAAACTTAATACAAGAAAACAGGCTCCCAATGAAATAGAAAACAGAACAATTGGTTCATGTTTTAGTGAAAGCCAAGTGATCTTACCATGTCAAGGAACACTCTGAAACACACAGAAAGGGGGAAAAATTTATGTCAGAAGTATAATACATTTTGTGTGTTTGTTTCTTTGTTTTTTCATTATTTTCTTATGATATTCAAAAATACATAGTGATGCACAGGAAGTAGAAAAGAGAAAGACAACACTCAGTCTCTGGATCTTTTAAAGTAATAACAGATTGTAAAGTGCTTCAAGTCTGTGCTGTGTGGGGAATAAGTGTTATATATATATAGTGTTATATAATTATATATATATATAATTTTCATAGTATTTTCGTTATTAGGGTTTAAGTATCAGGACAACTAATCAAATGAAATGTGTGAAAAATCTACCCCAGGCCCTCATCTTTAAGCTCTGGTGGCCAACACCCAACTCTCTCCTCTCCACCCGGAACATTCCCCGTTATCAGTCCAACTGACTCAGAGCATGACAGGCCTCTGTCCTTCCATGGTGCACCTACAGATCGCTATAGTTCTCCTAGTCCATCCCAGAAGGTAAGTTGTGAATGAAATGGTTTTGTGGTCTCACATGAACATAATCAGGGGTTGTTCTTTGTGTTGATTACTTTTGTTAAAAAATCCAAATGGGTCCAGTCCTTTTACTTCCCAGTATGTGAGGAAGTCAAAAGATATTTTTATTTGTTAGTTGCTGCTTTTTAATTTTATTTATCTTTCTTTTTTCTTTCTTTTTTTCTTTATTTCACTTTGACAGAAATTGGAAAAATAGACAATAAACATAAAATGTGTGGTAATAACCCTCATAATTCTTCTGAAATTGATTAAAACCACTGTTAATGAATGGATGCATATAGGGCTGCCAATCCTCATGGAAACTTCAGGATCCTCCTGATTTTTAATTGAAGTTTCAAAATTTCTCAATCTATGCCCCCAAAAAATGAAATGAAGGAAAATGCCACAGTACGAAATTGTATGAAAATTTTGCCCTGTTCCAGATTACTCAAAGATGCAGTGAGCAGTGACTGTCAAGCGCTCAATACAGCTGTAATATTGTAAAGTCCTGTATGATTTCAGGACCATGAGCTATACCTCCAATCCACTGATTACAAAGGAAATTAATTTCTGACCACATTGTCTTTCAAGCAAGTTCCTAACTTGAAAGAACAAAACTGCCTCTCTTTCTCTGTCCAAGTTACATCAAGTTACAATCACATTCTCTTTTCTAAGGCAACATAACCAACAAGGAAAGACAGCAGTGGCAGATTTTACCTGAATCACTGACGTTTTCTAGATATAGATCTAGAACTAGAATCAGTCTCATGATATGGCCAAGTGAGGCTGTTTGCTGGTTGGGTTTTTTTTTTTTTTTTCCAGTTTAGGATGTACTCTGTGGTCTTTTTTTTTTTTTTTTCACTCAGTTCTTATGAAGAAAAGCATCAAAATATATTTTCAGCAACAGAATATAGTGTCCTCAGTACTTCAGTATTTCATTTTTCTCAGATTCCCATGCTAGTCTTTTTTTTTTTTTTCTTTTTAAAACTTGGAACTAAAAAAACATAGTTCAGTGCTTGTTCACTGTTATATTTAAGAGTTTTTGACTATATGCATGCTCAGCAGACAAAGGCTATGTATAAATCTTCCTTTCTGAAATACCAAGATTATACATGTTTTAACAAGGGATTGGTGTGTGAATTGGATTGCCTCTGAGAGTCGTTCCTGATGTATATGGAAAATCGCTGATTTTTGTACATGACATCCCTGATTGGGCCCTGTCAGGGTTGGCAAAGTTGGGCATACCCCTTTTTTAATAAATTTTAGATTGGCACATTTTGTCTTTTGTTGATCTGAAAAATGTGTGAGCTGTATTTGTGAATATTTACCAAATCTATCTCACGCAATCAACGTAGGGTCATGAAACAGTCACGAAACAGATTTTATAATTTTTCTTGTAGATTTTAATTAATTCCCAATCTAGTTTTGGTTGCTTGTTTTTTTTATTTTTTTTTGTAACCATAGGAATCTATTTTATATAAATCAGAATGATATGTGAACCAGGCTCACATGCCTCAAGACAAGCTGCAGCCACCCAAATAGAGAAAATCACTTTCAAAGATTAAAATTCATTATTTTGGGTAATTTTAGCCATATTTGTGTCTTATATAAGGCTGAGCTTTTGAAAACGTCACTAAATATATCTTTTTGATTATTAAAAGCAATGGCAGATTGCTATCGAAATAAAATGTAAAATTAATTCACATTTCCTGATTCTATGGAGATTTTGTTGATTATAGATGCACAGATTGATTTTATCAGTTACTTTTCTGTAACTATGCCAAATTCCATGCATAGTGTTGCTTCTATGCCAGTTGCTAGGGAGTAGAAGAGGTCATCCTCATGCCGAGTGCAAAAAAAACACACCGCCATCTTTGAAGGTGATTATCACTGATGGAGAAGGTGACCTCCAAAGGCTGAATAGATTTCACTGATCTAAGTATCTAATTTAAAGATAAAAGGTGGCATATTCTGGAGATGTATAAATTTTTAATCCTCAAAATGCGAGAAGTAGTACTTCTCAGACATTTGCTCATGCAAATGCTTATCATTTTGGCTTTTATTCTTCCTCTGAGTAGTTTGGATGAAGACATTCTGAGATTTAAACTGATCGTCTCGTGAATTGCACGTGTCTAAAAATAGGAGACTAAGTTTTCTCTCTCTCGAATTACATCCCTTGCAAGAATATGAGGAGCTCTGCATCTGACCACACTATACTTTTGTCATCTTTAGTCTTACTAATGGGTTTGTGATTTACATGTTTTTGCAGAGCTACAGTACTTTGGAACGTTTCACTCCCACTGTCAGTGAGGAGTTCTATCGATACTCTCACAGCTCTCCCCATGGCCGAGGTTTTCATGACGAAGACTTGAGACAGCCCAATTTTGCCAAGAGGGACAAAATGTTTGAGAAGTTTCGCATTCCCTCCAGCACCAGTGTCACCAAGTCAGGCTCGGTGGAAATTGGTATGGGTGTGTTATTGCATCTCACAGCTGTTCATGCTGCATTTTCTTTTATTATCTTCATGACTTAGTAGACATCCAACTATTGGGTGAAATGAATCTATGGTCAAATTTTTCCTGCATAGGGGGTATTGGTGTCAGTGAAAAAGGACATGATTGTAACTTGACTTTGGTGAGAACTTAACTTCTGTACTGGGATTTCCACATTCAGAGCTAAATCCTGTGTTCAGTAAAATCCTATTTCTGCAACCAAACCTCCTTGTGATATTTGGTTTATTTCACTCAGTCACATGACTTAGTTGTCTTATGAATAATTCTAAATGAAGGAGAAATCTTTTGAAAGAAAAGGTCACAAAAACTGAAGGTTTGAGCTAATTGAGTCATTGTACACTGTTTACTGTATGCTTGAGAGGTTTGGTTGCTTTTAGCTCTGTATTTGTGGAATGACAGATTCAACTGTAAATGATGTTGATGAAAACGATCACAGAATAGTATTATAATTGTCTTTCATGTATTGGAATTTCTTCAGAAGAATATTCTTGATACTTCTTATTCTTGTTATCCTTTTTTACAGTTTCAGACAGAAGTAGCCCTGGCTCTCCTGTATTTCATATTGATAATCGCAGCTCTATAAAATACAATGGGTCACCAAACAGTGATGAATACATCTATAGAAGAAAAATGTGAGTCTAAATATTACATGTGAATTTTTATAATCATAATGTAATTAATATATTAGTTCATAATGAAGTGTCTGAAGGGTTTAACATGCACCAATTCTAAATTTTTTGGCATATCACAAGAGGTCAAGTTTGTGAAATGAGGCTGAAAATTTATAGTCATCTATGTGACTTCTGTGCCTGTATCAGAAACAGTTGTAAATAGCTTTCAGATCCTCAATAAGCTGATCATTGGCATTGAGAACTGTTTTGACTTGTTTCATGTTTTTGAGAGAAATTACTAGTGATTCTGATTACAGTCATAAAATTTACTGTTAAAATTATTCCTTATGAACGGCAAGTGGTAGAGAAAGTGATTACTTATTTAAATCAATGAATAGCACCAAATCTTTGTAGTACATTTTGCAGTTAATTTAATGAACAATCCATCCCATAAAGTAGATAATAAAATGTGGAATAAATGTATTTCATCTCAATCAAATCTTTGAAGAACATTATACAGTTATTTTAAGAGACAATCCATCTCAGAAAATAGATAATAAAATATGGAGTAAATGTATTTTATCTCAAGATGATGCCAGTTGCATGTTAATGTATCATGTCATTTGAAAAACAGCTTAGCATTTAGGTTGTAAATTATTGGGAAATGAAAAAAGATTGTTTGGTGTCACTTTTAGGAACAGGAGATTGCAGACCTTCTTAACTGTTTTTTGTTTGTTTGATTTTTTTCACTAAAGACCAAATCATCATGAGACCAGAGATATTGCATTTGAGAAAAGCTCTAAACCAGTGGGGTTCAAGATCCAGCGAGGACCATCAGGGGGCATCTTTGTATCGTCTGTCAATGACAACAGCTTGGCTGCTCAAGCTGGGTTGGTCATTGGAGACCAACTCCTCGAGGTGGGCTCAAATCCTCTTTATATAATCAGCCAAGTACATGAAATATATAACTGTGTTGTTGTCTTTGCCGAGCCATCTAGGAATAAGCAGTTTAAAATATTTGGTATCATGGGATTAAATTTGGTCATTTCATAGAGATGGAATAAAAAATATTTGACATAATATTTCATTTAGAGGGATGAGGCTATTTTTTTTAATCATTTATTTGCATTCCTTCAGTATCTGCTCTTTGGTTTTATGCTGCTTATATAAATGTGAGAATTTTCAGTAGAAAGATACAAAAATTCTTTAAAAAAGTTGAATGAATAAGGGACCAGGCAGTTTTGTTTTGGTGGTTTGTTTTTTTGATAAGGTGAGGTTAAGATTTTATTTTCTTTATGTTTCATTTTCATTCCATTTGTTTGAAACTATAGTTTACAGAAGAAAATTTTTTGAATTCTTTCCATGGTTACATATAAAATTTTCATGCCATTTTAGTACATGCATCAGTATGAAGAGTGACTGTTGCCTGCTGTCAGTGTTTTGTCAGATCTTTGGCGAAAGCATAATTTCTATGTATTATGCTGCTTTCCATCAGGTCTGTGGAATCAACATGAGAAATGCTAATTATGATCACGCAGTCACAGTGCTGCGACAGTGTGGAGATAATCTCACTATGAAAGTACAATATAATCCTGAAAGTAAGTATCTGCCTTTTTCCAGCTTAGCTTTTATTTTTCAGCACAAAAATTATTTCACTTCTACATTTATGTTTCCTTTACAGTTTATGGCTGTAAAAGAAGGAGTGAGTTCAAACATAACTTTTATTACGTGAAGTGTCAAAACAAAAGAATGCTTATACTGAAATTGGAGCAGCCATGGATTTTGACAAAATTTCTGATCTTCAGAGAACCAGTTATAGGGTTTAGTGAAGTTCCCTAAGAGTTTTGTTCTTTGTCCACAGAATACACAGATCACCAAGATGCTTCAAGCACCACATCTATCAATTCATCCTCTCTGACCACCTCCCCAAGCCATTCCATCCAGCCAGCCAGTGAGAAATCCACCCCCAAACACCAGCCTAGTCCAAATCGGGCCCACTTGCAGGGGTAAGTCTATCATGCCTTGACAAACTGCTGTTCACCCAAAATTCTTGTTTCATGTTTCAGGAAAACGATACGTTTTAGTTTGGCAATGTCTCTTTCCAATTATGATTTGTTATGACTAAAAAAAAAAAAAGAAAAGAAAAAGGACAAAAGCAAGTATTTGAGCAAATCAACCTGTTTATACTTATAGGATTAAGAAATTTCTACAATTGTCCCTGACTTGTTGCAGAACAGCAGGTTTTTCTATGATGAATTTTCAGAGATGATCTACTTTCAGTGTGTAGATGACCCAATGATAAGACCTGCAAAATTTCTGCACTTCCACTCTATTTCTTGCCTTTAAGGAATCACCAGACTTTTTTAAGTCCACAATTATGCAGCTGTATCCCTCTTGGCACATCCAGCTAAAGTCTTATTTTATGTAACTTTAATTTGTTTCATTAAGTTATGTGCAACCTAAGAGAATGTGATTTTGTGGGGTGCTTTTTTTTTTTAGCTTTTTGCTTATAGTCTGCACCTTTGCATGTAATTTATTTTCATATTTCGTGGTTTATCTTACTTGTATTTTCAGGTCTGGTGATGTCAGCCCAGACAAAAGAAGGTACATGACCTTGAAGAAGAGCAATCCAAACATGATTGGACCAGGCTTTTCGTTCATCGGTGGCAATGCTGTGGGTATTTTTGTTCAGGAGGTCTACTATGACTGTTTCGTGGGAGGCACATATTCCTTGCAAAGAGGGGACCAAATCTTAGAGGTAGGAACTGCCAAGAAATTTTCCCCTACTATCTGCACGAGATAAACCCATTAGGAGGGTGAAAGAATGGAAAGAATGTAGAATCTGCTTGGTTTTGTGGCCAAACTTAGGAAACAAAAACAAACCAAAAAAGAAACCAAAAAAAAAATGAAACAGAAGTTAGAAAAAAAGAAATGAGCTATTTCAAGTGGAAGTTTGTAGAATTGTGCTCAGACTTTTGAGGGTTAGGCATTTCCCTTTTATGCATGTTGGCAAATTTTCTAAGAAGTGGACTATGCAAGACTGACTGTTTTCTTAATTCTCTTTTTTCTTTTTCTGTCACCCAGTTTAATACTGTGGACTTTCGTGCTGTGACAGCGGAAAAAGCTATGATGGAGTTAAATCGTCCATGTGCAACCATGCAGCTGTGTGTTTTCTACAATTTTGCCAGTAAGTTGAACCTGAATGTGACTTAGTGGTCGAGAAATTAGGCCAAATTAATGATGTCAAAGTTTCATTAAGACATGTTGAATTTTATTAACCATGGGGTCATAGTTTTTAACTTTGAAGTTGCATTAATGAATCGTATCAAATAACGTTTTGCACATTGTAAAATGTATCCATTTTTTTTATCTATCGACACCAATAACTGTATGCATGAACAAGTTCACACCTAAATAATTTCACTTAGTTGTGTTGAATTCATCTTTTTGATTATTATTCAGTGATAATGCAAAACTGAAAACATGCTAGTGATTCTGACAGTTTTGCTGATTTCAGTGCTATTCTTTTCTAATAGTCGAGGCAAAAAAATGTAATGAAAGTGGTGAAATAATCAGTTGTCTGACTGTGAATTCATTCAACAGGCATCCAGTCTTTGGCCCCAACAGTAAATGTCATTTTCTCTTGTCATTTCACCAGAATACAACAAAATACAGACCATGCCTTGTGACAGCTTCTATATCCGGGCTAACTTTGATCGGCCCAGTGAAACTGATGAAGAGCTGGGTTTCCATAGAGATGATGTGTTGTATGTAGAGAACAGTTTGTACAAGAACCAGCTAGGCCTTTGGTTTGCATGGCTGGTGAATGATCAGGGCACCAAGCTCAAAGGAGGGATCATCCCCAGCAGAATAAGGTTAGTGTTTTTATGGGAAAACTTCAAGAAATGACAGTTTGTTCCTAATCAACAGTATAAGACTATCATGTGCTACTATATCTTTAGAGCATTTGCTCCATGATAATTATAGAGTAAATATGTATTCTTGCATTTGTGTGTGAAGGAGAAGCTGAGAACTGAGATTTGTTCCTTCTTTAGTATGTGTGTTTTTGTTGTTGGTCTGATATTGAATTTCTCATAGACACAAATGAAAAAGATGATATCAGTACATAAAGAATTATTTCCTGTACTTCTTGATTATTTCAGTGATGGAAGATTATCTGTTTGTTTCAAAAATACACATTAACCGAAGATCCCTTTTGGTTGTCCTTGATATTGAATTCATTTTGTTGTTGAGACAAGAATTTCTTTGGAAAACAGGTGAAAAGATTATCAGTACAACTATTTTCTATGTATCATAGCTGTAACAGTATGAGAAGTCGTCTGTTTATTGCAAAGACAAACACTTACTGTAGATTAATGAATCAATGTTGAATTGCAGACTTGAGGATGAATTGGTGCTGAGAAGAACTCACTCTGAAAGCTGGAGCCTTCATGAGACAGATGAGCTGAAAGGTTCTAGAAGAGGGTCGGCCTTAGCTCGCCGCAGTTTTTTCCGGAAGAAGCGGCACCACCGCAATAACTCCAAAGACAGCCATGAGTTTGGCTCCTTCTCAGATGCCTCCCTCAACAGTGACTCAGTGCCTATACTTGATGGTAAGTTTCTATATATCTTTGTTCATCTGGTGGTCATAAAGATTGCCATGTTTTGAAGTAATTTTGTGTAATGCATAAGGTGATAGATATTGCTTGCGAAGTAGATAGACATTGCTTTTCTGTCTTCAGAAAATTTGACAAATACAAGATCTGGTTATCAGAACTGCATGCTATTTCCTCCAAAACTGGTAGGGCCACAGTTAGTAGACACTTGTTGAAATTCTAGCTCAGTCGTTTGTAAAAAGGGCATTTTTTATATCACTGTAATTTTAAAAATATTTTTTTCCATGTTCATATATATTGGAATGTGTGACAAAAAAAAAAAAAAAAAGAGAATTTGAAATGTAAAATATGAACAGATTTGAATTTTCAGCAAAAGTGAACTTACATGTCTGTATTCTTTATCAACAGATTCCATTCTGGGCTATACTCAAGTTGAAAAAATTGAATGTAAGTAATTTTGCCATCGTTGTTGTATAGCATTCACTTGTACCTTTGATTATTTTGGCAACTTGGTTTGCAGGAAGATACTACAGGTGAATTCTTGTGAATAGCTATATAAATGAAACTGAAATGTTATCCGAGATTGTTTTTTTTTTTCTTTTAATTTCAAAACAGTGTGTAAGTATTTCTTATTTGAGAAAATGATTTGATTTCAACTGCAAGACATTGGCTGTGAAAGGGTATTTTTCTTAACCCTTTATAAATTTAGGAAATTTGATCAAATAAACTAAAAAAACAAACAAATAAAAAACAAGAACAATGAACAAAAAACTGAAGTAAAACAAAACAAAAAAAAATTCATTATTCCAGTGTTAGAAATATTTGCTCATTGACATTGTTTTGTGACTAATGCTGTGAGCTGTTTGGTATTCTAGATTTGTTTATTTAGTGTTGGTCTTATTTATTTTCATTGTAGTGAAAATAGTACGCCCTGTGGTATTGCTGGCTCCACTAGCTGAAGCTCTCATCAAGAAGCTTGTGTCAGAATCTCCTGACAAATACAGATATTGTGAACCAGGTGAGGCACTCACAAGTTATGTCACAAGTCACAAGTTTATGTTATAGAAAACATTGAAACTCATATAAAAGCATCTCTCCCTGTGAACAACACAGTGAAGTATTGGTTGATTGCCTATAGAGGACCAACTGAATGATAATTTTTCATTGAACTTGTAGTAAACAGTTTACTTTCATAAAAGTTCCATAAGTCCTTGAAAACAATGTTCTTAAAATATGTAACATGATGTCATTTTCAAACTCAGGATTCAGTAGAATTTTAGATTTGAGAAGAGAACAGAAAAGAAGATTTGTCAGGTCAGTTATCTGTTTTGTCTCCTGTGCAAGATTACTCTTCTCAAGCAAGTAATAGTAATAAAAAAAAATAGGGCAAATATAGTTGAAATATATCACTGATAAACTGTGCAAAGATGTAATTCGGCCACTGTTTATCACGTAAAATTGCATGTAAAATAGAGCAAATATATATTTGCAAGATGCATTCTTTCATATGCTGGAGAGAAAACAGCTGTGGTTGTTTGCTGCAGAAATTTTTGTTTTTTCACCAGGTGAGAGTTTCGTGTGATGTGATGTAATCAGGGATGTCAAATTTCTTGCTCTAGAAAGATTTCCTACTCTTTGGCTGTCAGTAATTTCTCTGTTGGCTCCAAATTTGGTATTACTTACGAATAGCGTACTGCAGTTTTAGATGTTGCTAAAGGAACTTTTCCTACTTTTTCATATAGACAGATTGACATCCCTGAGTAATTTATGAAGCTAACTTGTCTTTTATGTCTATCTGCAGCTCTGATGAGGGCATCCCCTCCCACTATGGAGCAGTCCTTGACTGAAGGAGTGTTGATTGACTACTGGAAGGAAGATGATGTCTACCAATGTGTTAGAACATCAGCAATCAAAGAAATCTGTGATAATGTAAGTACATCTCGATTTACATTTATCATTCTCAGTTCCGAAGATTTTTTATGTTTTTAGCTACAAGGTATCAATATTGGTTTTGATGAGACATTTTTTTTTATTTTGTAGCAAAACTGTACTAACTGTCCTGCAAATTTTCTCCCAAGCGTTTTGCTGAAAATTTATGATCTCTTGAAATTATTGTCATTTTATAAGGTTAACTTTCATTTTCTTGTATAGATATATAAACTGTTAAGCCATAGCTCAACACAGTTATTTTTAGGATTTGAAGAAGTATAGTCTGAGATTCATGTGCCTTATTTTAAAATATATGCTTTTTATTAATTGAAGAATTTTGAAATTGAGCATTATGTGTCTCATTTTTAGAGATGTTTTTATTTGTGGCTTTGTTTACAAAATGTCAATTTTAAAGATCATTGGCATCATATTTTATGTACATATATATATATATATATATACACATTTGCAGAATGTCCACTGTCTATTAAGTGTCAGTCCAGCAGCCATCGAGAGGATGCACCAAACAAAAGTTTACCCTATCACCATATATGTTCGCCATAAAAGCGCCAAACAGATTCGGTAAGTGACTGACTCAAAAGAAGGAAGCTGCTTTCAAAGACAATCCTGATAGGCACAGATTATTTAGAAATTTTGAAACTGGCTCTTTCTCATAAGCACCTGGATATTCACTGAGCTCTACATTTTTTAATAACAATACAGTGAGTCTCTCCTGTGGCCTGCTATTTCAGATTTGCATACATCGCATAAATTAAATATAATGAAGAGTGGAGATGCTCAGTATGTTACTAAGTATCCCCCTTCCCCCGGCCCGTCATTTTGTTATTCCTCTCTTTTTTTCCATTTTATTTGAATGATATGCACTTTGCTATATATACTTCGCTATATTTACCAAAGCTAGTCTAATGTTATCTGCTTCTTAATGTCTTCTCAAAGATTTTCTAAAATTTGAAAGAAAAAAATAGTGCATCCAACTTTTATCATTACACAGAGAAGATGTACTGTAACTCTTTCAATGCTTTCGATCAAATTCAGTTTGTTCAAATTAGAAGAATACAGGGGAAAAAAAATGGCTTTGTCCGATGATTATCGTTTTGGCCCCTCTGGAATGGCTATTTAATGCACCTTTACAATGGTACATGGTCCACCACAACTATGATCTGAAGCCGCAGAAATGAGAGAAAATTAATTCTTTTTAGTTGGTGAAAGTTCATTTTAGAGCCTTCAGTGATAGTTTTTGTGATCATGACCTTGTTTTGCCTCTGAGTGGTCATGTAGTGTCCATACCTGGCACTAACAGTGGGGCTCAAGATATTGCTAGATGAGATCACAATCCATTGTTTTATGCATCGTTTGCCTGTGTCCTGTCAAATAGTGATACCACTGCTTATAGCAACCAAAGCGAGCCAAATCCCGGTTGATGATGGGACAACTGTTGAATGACCATGGGCCAAACATCTTAGAATAGACATATCCATTTTTTAATCCTGTAAAGGACTTTAACGAGAAAAACAAAACAAAACAAAAAAAAAATTGTATTTTTTAAACAAAAATTGTATTTCAGGACAGATCCCCTTCTAAGTTGCTCAGAGAAAGTAGCTTACAAAAAAAAACAAAAAAACTTCATTGAAATCTCTGTTTAGCAGAATGGATTTTCCATACAAAAGACAAGAGCTGATTTTAACTTCTGTAATGTGAGATCACAACTTCTTACCCCGAGGCTTGAACAGTTTTTGTTTAGCAGGCAGTGGCTTCTTTGCATTAAATTAGATGGGGATCTTTACATTGTATATCAAATGGCTCTTGAAACTTTCATTGGAAATTTATTTCCAGTGGTCAGTGCAAGATTATATGTGGCATAGCTGAGAGAAATAAGTTGTATATAAATTAACCAGGATGTCATATTTTTCATTTGTAACACTATTGGGGTCAGTAAAGAATGAATATTTCACCTTGGTGAAAATATAATGTAACCATGACTCTCTCTGCCAAGATATTCTTATGCAGATTTAGCCATTGTGACTCAAGGTTCATTAAAATGCCACTTCCTTAGCAAACCCCCTGTTGACATCAGACTTGCTTGCTATCTCAATAAATGTTTAACGTACTTTGCAGTTAAGCTGTTTATTTATGGTACAATAATTTTATTTTTTTTTTAATATTAAGATTTGAGTGGGGGCCAGTCAACTTGTAGTATCTGGTACAGCTGAGATAGATTTCTTTTTGGAAGTTTCAGTACTTTACATTATAGTTTATACACTCTTTGGCTTTCAGTGACATTCGAGATCCACAGTTTGTCAAGGACAGAGCCAGTAGCAAACTAGCCAAGGAACAGTTTGAACAGTTTCAGAAAATTGAACAAGACTACAACCATCTTTTCTCTGGTAAGTTTGCTGTCAATGCAATATGACATGCAACAACAGCTGTATATAACGATGAAAATCTTAACACCGAAGATGGTAGAAGTGGCAATAACCGTCAATGACCAAGTGGCAATAGCTGCCATAGAGCCCCAACAGTAATCCTTGTGAGTGCACAAAATGCCCAAAGCTAGAGAAATACAGGTAGATTCATATATGCATAAATGTACAAATCGAAAATATAACTTTTTTTTATTTCTAATTGCAAATGCTTCTTGTTTGTGCTTTTTTTTTTTTTTTTTTGCTTATCTTGTTTTATTTGTTTATTGGGAAAAAAGAAAGCTGCTTTTCATCATTCCTCAGGAAGAAAAGATGGCAGACCTAAAGACATTTCTTCAACAAATTCAGGAATATACAATATAACATCTAATTGTGAATTGCCATTCATAGAAATAATGCTTGATGTTTGTGTATGGAGTTTGAGACATATTCAAAGAACTTTTTTTTTCTCAAGCTATGTTGTGTGTAATGAGATCATAATATTATTAAATAGCAGCTGCTTTACTAAGATTTTCATTTACAATTTTTCCAGAACTGTCATGACCACTTTAGAGATTTCACATGATCTGAGTAAATGGCATGATGAGATTTGAGCTTTTCTTTCTTGTTCTTTCATAGCCAGAGAAAGTTGTCCATTCTCTCATCTTCCTTTCCTTGTGTTTGTTATGTCAAGGTTGTGTGACCAGGTGAAATAAGTCTGATGTCATTTTTTTTTTCCTGTTTAGAGACATCTCTTTAGAATAACAAAATTCTGTCTCAACATCCTGTCTGAACAGTGTTATACACTACACACTACTTCTAAAACTTTGCTCTATGCTGTGCTAAAGTATTAGCGGATCGAATATGTAATCTTTGAAGTGTTAAGGGGGCTAAAAATCACTTTTTGAAAAGTTTGGTTTGAAGCAGTAAATATGATTATAACCTCATGCAGTTGAAAAATGATGATTCACATGAGAAAACATTCTAGGAAATGCATGGTTGCCATGGAAATGGTGACCATCTTGGAGTATACATCAAAATCAACTTGTCTTTATTTCTCAGCCATTTCAAAAGTGAATGACAGAATTTTGATTTTTTTTTTTTTTCCTGATGCAAGTGACTTAGAAGACCTGAAATTAAATAGCTGGCTAACTAAGAAGCTGACTGAACAACAAATTAGCTTGGGCAATGCTTTTCATATTTGGTTATGTTTAAGGAATTGAAAATTTTGGGCATGGCCATAATTTTTTTTAAAAATCATTTTAAAAAACATCCTCAGTATATCAAAACAAAAAGTGGCTAGCTGATTGCAGATATAAATGGATCTGTGCCAGATTTCAAGGCGGGAAGTGCATTTAGAAAATTTAAAGAAAATAATGTCACATTTGTCATGAAAAAGTTTGTTTTAGAAAATGAAGCTTAGAAATTTTATAGGGGGTAGAGTACTTTCAGACCATATTTTAGCCTTTTCTGATGTGTTTTCAACCAAAACAGTCTATTTTCCAGTTGTGTAATGATTAAAGCATCTTTCTAGAAAACTTGACATTTTTTACCCAAATTGATGATTTTCTACCCACAAGCCATTTCTCGAAATAAAAAGCAGTTTTAAGCCAGCAAAAGGTCAGTCTTTAGTTTGTTAAAATTGGTGGAACAGAGTTACAGCTTTGTCTTTTTAAAAGGACAACAGGTATGATTTTATAAAAATTTTTATTTGCCTGTTTCTTATCTCCAGCAATTATCCAAGGAGGCAACCTGGCTGAGATGTGCATGCAGATCAAGACAGTCATCTCGGCTGAGCAGAAAAAGGCTATTTGGGTGACCACCAACCCCATCTGACTCTGTGGGATGGGTCAGGCTTCTTGTTGTCTTTGTTACTGAACCGCACCCCCCTTTTGCACCATGTGATAGACCACACCAAAAGTACAACTGCTTAACGTTTTCAGACCTGGACGCAGGCCCTCCAAGAAAAGTTGTTTTTTTCTTTTTCATTTGTTTATGTATGTACTCAGTGATAGCCGCCAGCTATAGTGTTTCAGATTTAGTAAGATTTGTCCACACAGCTAAAGAAGCAGAAATTGCAGGTTTTGTTGCTAAAGTTAGATTGATATGGCCTCATGTTTTTGAGAGAATAAGTGATTTGGTTGTGTCAGCTGTGTTGCATCATTTGCAACGTTATGATATTCTAACAAAAGAGCAAATGCTTCAGATATGTAATGAGTGAGTAAATCTGATGTGAGAGTCCATATTAAATTAAGAATGAGATATTAGTATTGGGGGGGGGGGGGGGGGGGGGTCGTC
>JBCAUA010000012.1:646751-679324 GCA_038406235.1 Peronia verruculata | reverse complement strand
TATTAAAAGTCTAACTTATTAAAAGTGCCATAGAACCATAGAACAACTTTGGTTTGTGCTTAGCATTGGGCTTTTATTCAATTTTATGGGCTACATTGCGACATTTCATTTATATTATAAAGAAACTCGGCTTAGTTCTATTTCAAGATTCTCTTTGCATGCCTGGTGATGAAACTAGCCTTTAAGTCACTGACAACTGGGAAACCTGATATTTAGGATTTGGCCAAAGCTGGCATAATTTTAGAACTGTGTCGTTCGAACGTGCTGAATGGAGCCCACGTTCAGAGCACAGTAAAAGCAAACAAACTCGGTGAACAACTTATCCGTTATGTTCTATCAGCCACTGAAAAGACATACAAACACAAAGACAGGCTTGCTCTGAACCTTCTAATTTGTCAGTGGTTGAAAATAATATGTGTCATTGGTTCGTTTGTTTAACGTTTGAAAAGTCACGTGACGGGAGACACTCTGCTTCTTTGGTTACAACATGAAACTTGCAGACTGCTCTGTGAACACTTTATACAAAATACAAATACAACTACAGAGGGTTCACTTAAAGTCAACTCGCTTAAAGCAAAGTCTTTCGCAAAATCACTCCTATTTAAGTATCTCTGTTATTTATATATGCATATATACAGTGTGTGTGTGTGTTTTTTTTCTTTATTTGTTTCTTTGTTTGCTTGTTTGTTTGTATTAGCTAATATCAACCTTGTTTGAAATCAACATTTTTTTTTTCTTTGGTCCCAAGAGGTTGACTTTAACCAGACTTGAATTTATTAGATATAATATATTATGTGCAGCTAATTACAACGACCAGGAAAGCAAGGAAGAGATAAATACCAGCTCTTCCAAGACTATTACTGAAAAAAAAAAAATCAAAATTATGCACCATTACTATCAATCCCATTTCAGATTCTACGTGGCCAACATTGCCAATAAGTGACAATTCAGACTGATTCTACTGGTGATAGCCACACAGTGGTGTTCATGCTTTCACTTTCAGGCCACAATCAAACTGTTGCCACAAAAGCAAATCATCAGCACACAACTTAATTTACTCAGTTTTAAAAACAGTGTTCTAAAATATTTATCCCTAAAAGTTTGAGATCCTTGAACGTTACGAAGAAGATCATACAACTTTGCAAGTCACTAGGTTTGACCATAAACATCCTTTAAACAGCTCCAATAGTTTTACATGTAAACCGTAGAACCTTAAACAGTGAACAACACAGCATAAGCCAGTAATGCAGCTTGAATTTGATTATGCTTCAAACATGACTAAAGCAAATGTGTTGGAAATGCCAAGATTTCGCATACTTTTTAACCTCTGTTATGATTTTATAAAGATAAACATTTCAAAGATTGGGAGAGAATATTCTCACACCAACTTTAACAAGGGATGTTACGGTAATTTGCTTGCTACTGGAGCTGTCAACGGTGGGACGCCAATTTATGCAGTAATGCCAAATAGGCCATCCCCTCTGTGAAAGAAAAAATACATCTAGACCAAGTGTAGTTTGCCTGGGCAGGGGCGACACAGGTATGACAAAGTCAGATCTCATCACGTTCAGTCATGGATCTTACCAAGGAAGAGTGACAGCCTTCACTGTCAGATGCATAAGCACCGTGACTGTCACAATCAGACACAGTTCATGAAATGTTTTCTTTTATCTCACACAGCGTCGTAGTTTCCTCTTCCCATATTCCAAAACAAAGTGACAATCATTCTCAGTGCGACAGTAAGTTTTCTTATCATACTCACATGGAGAGTAATCGCCTCCATTTCTCATTTACAATTTAAAAGAACGTATCCTTCTAAACCTTACACCCCCATGCCACTGAGTCCCACGGTCAACAAAAATCCTTTTTATTGATATAAACACAAAGATCAACAAACAAAGAGTTATATTATGTCTTGAGAAAAAGAGACAGTGCCTCATTTGTTTACTAGCACTAGACATATCAACTACAAGGTCATGTCTGTATGAGACTGACAATAGATTGATCAGTTTGAACTTTAACAAAACAATCTGGAGCTTTAAACAGCATGCGTCATTGCTACGTGCATTGTTAAACTGTTCGAATAATTTTAACTTAATTGTATTTCTTTAGCTTTCAGGGAACAAAATAAAAGATTTAACTGGTTAGAGGAAAAATGACTTCCCAAAACAGTCGGAGGAAAAAAAAATCGGTTCATTGCCGAAAAGATCTGTGGAAAAGTTGCATGCATCATGAAGCAGTTTTGCACTGCGTTGACAGCAACCTTTTTAGTATGCAACAGTCTCGGATTGAACTCCCAGCTCTGTATCGCAATGCCCCAGATAAACCTGTGAAAAGGTGACTCATGTCATTTTTTATTTTTTTTTTAGCTTGTAAGTAAATAGCGTCACCAGGTAACATAAAAATTGTTGTGTTATCTTGCTGGAGATTGGTTGTTGTTATTACCAGTAAAGCATAACCATAATTATTAAAATACCGTTTAGAATACCATAGATATGGTACTGCTTGGCAAGAGCAAAATTTGATGAACCAAGACTTGTCTTAACATGAATAAAACAGATATAAATATAACATTTAGCCTTGAAATACCCCAAGTACAATAAGATCAAAGGAAGGGACGGCGGCCTCCAATCACACGATACGCTTTAAGATTTTCTTAACAAATTAATGTCAGCGTCTAATTCGGGCTTTTATGGTACAGTTTGATAAGAGGCTTTTGATCATACTTATCATGATTCACCCTGCAATCTCCAACCGGAATACAAAGTTAGCCATAGAAGGTGTTATGAAATTCAAATAAAGAGTAGAAATAGGGACCAATGATGAGATATTAGAGATAAGGGAGAGGCTGTATGGCATGCCACTTAAATAGATGAGATTTTCCCTATCTTTCTAATCTTAACCCTGACCTTAATCTGTATCTGCCACAACCCTAATCACTGTTCACGTGATATGTCACCCAAATAGTAAGCATAATATGGGAAAGTACTATTTAAGTGACATGATATACTCGTTGCCCAATCTTTTCTGCTTAATCTATGCAACAGTCCTAAAGTACATAAGTAAAGCATACAATAATTCTTATTAGATAAGACATTTCAAACTTTCAAGCTCGCCTGTCGCTCTCGTGCATTGCAATCAAAGTATGAAATTTTCGATCAATTTCTCTGATATTTTTTTTAATTGAAAAAGACTGAATAAACAAACAAACAAAAAACGATATAAATTAAACATGAAGCTTTTTTTTTCTTAAATGACATTGCCATTACTATCCATTCAGGAATCTACAAAGCTGCTAGCAATATGTTACATAATTTTGTTTTTAAAGATTTAACAAATTCTATACACATATAAATAGCTGACAGTCTCAAAAACAAAAACAAAACAAAAAAACAAAAACAAAAACAAAAACAAAAAACTAAGGTTCTACGTAAGGGCACAAAAAAACCCGGGAAGCAAGTAAAGGTCTTTATTTTTTTAACCGCACATAAATGAATTCATGTTAGAAGCACCGAGACCCCATCCATTAGAATCATCCTTGAAACGATGAAAAGTAGATACCTGACTAACACAACGCTGTTTAGTTTGCTAAGGTGAAGTCTGAGAGGACAATTATAATTTGGATTTTGTGCTTCTCTGAGTCAACTTCTGAACAGGATTGCACTATTCTCAGTATGGATCAGATTAACGAGGACAAAATTAAATTCTATCAATTTTAAAAATGCAGTTTATATATCCTAACAACATTCTTGTAACAATATATCCAGTTACTTCAATGAAGTAAATTTAGTGGCTCTGTGGTATGGCGTCTGCCCATGGAGAAAACAGGTCGGGATCTACTCGAGGGGTTCTGCATCGGGAGATGACAAGACGCGAAGATCGAAAACTGGCATTTTTCAGTGACTCAACGGTCCCCTAGCTTCCTGTTGGTAAGGAAGCCCGACGTCTAGCCTTCTCGGAAAAGGGCGAATGTATTTCGGACGACCCGTGTGTATGTTACGCACGTTAAAGAACCCTTGGCAGTTCAAAGTAGATGGAAGAGTAGGCTGAGTGCCGCTTTCCGGGCAAATTTTCCTAATTCCAAATTTCTACCCACAAAATCTCACAGCAAAAATAGGCCGAAATAAAAAGCCGAAATAATCCTACTTTCTTAGGATTGAAAGGCTTAAGAAAAACAAAAAGTAAATTCTGTCCACACGGTTATGCTTACAGACAGGCATTGCTCCAAGATCCTCCCTCTCCCTCCACAGCCCCTCCCACCTCCCGTCCCTGAAACTTGACTTTTCCGCTGGAAACTTGTTGACCATGAAAATATCACAGACTTACTGACGGTTTGCTTTTATCCATTCATAACAGTATAACTGTTCCTCTTACCAGATTCTCAACAGGGTTAATACCCTGAAATATACACTTTGTGTATGTTAGTTCGTTACATTATAACTGTCTTGCTATTTTTTTTTTTTTTTTTCACAAGAACATTACCTATTTGTAGGCTTTTCAGAATGGAATTCCTTCCTAGACTGGTCGTTACTTAAAAATTGGGGTTTAAACCAACATCCATGATCGGGACAATCACCTTAACGTAGCTTCTCTGCTATAAGGAGAAGTCATTGAATATGAGTGAGATTTTTAACAACTCTAATACTGTGATGAAGGCATCGAGTTGTATATAGAGAGACAGAGCTGGCTATGCATAAAACGTATACGGCTTCATATATATATATTACATATAAATAGACTCGACAGCTCTTCTGCCCTATTCAAAGCATACAGCAGGAAAAAAATTAATATAATATAAAGTCAACAATAAGCTCTTTCGGCTTATCTCAGGTATTTGAACGTGATCTCTGGCTTGTCAACGTAGCCCCGTCTGTATTTGCATTTGATTTCAACCTAGATATCTATTGCATGGCGGGCTCAGTGCGTTGTCTGAATAATATAAGATTACTATATCTCGGCAAAGACTTATGAAACTGAAGATTTAAAAAATAGTGCAGAAAGAGAGATAGAGGAATGGTATAAGGATTTTATTTCGAAATTGCGTGTCAACAATCTCCGTGCTCTGGATAGGGAAGCTGGGTTTGAGTGAATGGATGCCTCATCAGTAAAGAGTCTGTCTGAAACAGAAATAGATCTAGTTGTATTTATTTACCCAGTGTATGGTGTGCTTTATGGTGCATAATTATGTGCATGTGTGGCAGATTGTATTGTCTTACTGCTGTCGGCGCTATAATGGAAGACCTTTTGCAGATTATCTGCCCTTTCCAAAACAAAGGCTTTTGTGTAAGGGGAGATCATTTTGACCAGACTTTTACTTCCCTTTGCCAGACAAAAGAGGTGCTGAGCAAGCAGTGTAAAGATGAAAAAATCATTTTACTGCTTGCCATTCGAAAGACTGATCGCCAAAAAATTTGATAAAAATTATACCATTAAGAAGAAACCACTCACTTTACATCATAATTTTTTATTTTTTTTTTTGAATTTTTCATGGCGTATGTCTCAAGCAAAGGGCGCAAAAGTGATTTTTTTCCCCTCTTTACACTGTTTGTTCAATCCCTCTTTTGTCTGGTAAAGGGAAGTAATAGGTCTGAGCACAATGATCTCCCATTGTAATTATAAGAGACTCACCACATATAGCAAGTAGTGCATGATGAAAAGCAAACTGGCCTTACATCTTACAGGTGTTTGTTAATATGTCAGTCACTTTATTTCAGTTTTATGCATATTTTTTAAGGTACATTTCTTTTGTCCCCATGCTTACATTTTGTGATTTGTGTCCAACTGTGCAGGATCTGTATGTGGACCGGCTGGTGGAGAAGGTAGACAAGTTGAAGGAAGAGATTGCCATGTATGAGGCCCAGATCAGTGCACAGTCTGAGGAGACCAAGGCAGCCAAAGAAAGTCTGATGGAGGCCTACATGGAAATTGAGGTCAGTTATGTCTCTGGCTATGTCATGGCTAAGTCAAAATGGTTGCAAATGACACAACATGTCAATGTGATTTAGCTTCTGAATTTTTAACACTGAACCAATAGCTGGGAAATTAAATGTTCATATTCACTGCATGCATGTATTATCTATTTTCAGCATTTACTTTTCCTCTTGCCATTCTCTTGTTTCTCATGAAGGAACTGTAAGATCCATCAATTTTTCAATTTCACGACTATTGCGTTTGAGGACTGGAAATACATACTCAGTTTATTTGTTTCATTATCTTCTTTCTTGTTTTTTTTTTTTTTTTTATATGTCATGCTTCTTGCCATCTCTGATATGTTAGCCTTGTGCTGTCTGTTCCTTCATGATTCAACAAGCAGGATAAAAATATAAATGAAAATGTGTCCAGAGTATAGTTTTATCACTACCACAACAGATGGGCTAAAAAAAAAAACCCCAGATTTCTCAAAGTTTAAATTTGATCACTTAGTATTGTATATATTTCTATTCCTTCTGCAATGCTATAGAAAAACATAAAATCTAAGGACAGATTGTAAAACCCACATTTAACATCATTGTATAGTGCCCAGGGCAAATGAGTCAGAAGTTGCGGCGGGCAATCTCAAGTTACGGCTGTTTTTCGATTATTTTCTGCCTTCGATACCAAAATTACTCCTAGAAATTTTGTTTGTTTTTGTTTTTTCGGATTGAAAAAAGTTAAATTTTAATTTTGCGAAAAAGAAAAGTACAAAGAAATTTGGTGCCCGAGTCGGAAAATAGAAATGGGCGTAACTTGACATCACCTGGCGTAACTTCTGATTCATTTACCCTGGGCGCAAGATAATTCGTTCCTATGCAGTCCACATGCACAGAATCTCAACATTATTAGAGTAAGATTTGTTGTCATTTGTATATTCTATCTTAACCAGGCCATCAATCTGGAGAAGAAAGACTTGTTCCAAAAGTGGAATAGTTCATTGATAGGAATGCGACGTCGAGACGAGGCTCACTCGGCAATGCAAGAAGCTTTGAAGTAAGTCACCTCCTCATGACATACTAAGATTTTTCAGTGAATTCTTCCGTTACCAAGCATGCATGATATAAAAATAATGTGTAAATGATGTTACTAAAAATCTGTTTCTATCAAAGGAATTGAATGAACTTGGGCTTTAAAAAAATGTAATATATTGTAATATGTTAATTTTTTTTATGATTCCTGTGAACTTTATTGTTCTCATCTTCTGGCAAACACAAATAAGTCAAAATTCTAAATATGAACAGAGACCTGCTTTTGTATCATAGAGAAATAATTAACTAAAATATTCACTGATATAAACAAATTCTCTGATTATTTGTGTAATTTTTGCTTAATGTGCCAGTACGATGAACAGATTTGAGACCAAATAGACTCTTTCGCACTTCTAGAGTTAAGAAAAAGAAAACTCCAACATATTTTAGTGTAAAAGCTATGTTTCTGATTATCTGAGTATTATTTTTTTACATTTGGCTTTACACAGCCAACAAGAGCAGCACATTCTCTCCCTGGTCACGGAGATTGAAGGCTACAAGAAGTCTATCCAGAAAGAACAGGAACAGAATGAGAAGTTGACCATGATCTTGGGCAAGACAGAGAGAGAGATTGAGATAGCCAAGAAAGATATGAATAAAGTAAGCAGACAGTGGTTCGCATTTGTCACAACACAATAAGACAGAGAATTTTCAAAGCTTTGTAACAACAGAGATATCTTACAGACTAGTAGTTTCCACCTACAGTCATAGTGAAAGTACAGCAAAATGAATAGAAATGTTTTAATGCCAGTTTGTTCATGATTGCTGTATCTCTCTATTTATTATTATTTTCTATAATTAAACATGGCTAACTTGAAGCCATCAGTAGTATGTTTAAGACATAAATTCAAAGATACAGAAAGTAACACAATTGAAATAAGAATTCAAGCAAAGCTTGATAATATAATTTTTTCGTTTTTCTTTCTTTGTTATAAAAGCGCTCTGCTTCAGTCAGCATTTATATGTATCATTTATTATGATGTTACAAAATTACAGGAAGTGGTGCAAGAACTTTATTTAATATGATAAAATAACAGATGCAACACATTGTTTCCAGACAGATTTAACCTTCTGTTACATTCTATATATGTCTTTGAACCTCCTGGTGGAGGTAATCTCGAAGATGATTTAACCTAGTTACAATCTGGGGGTTTATGTCAATGCAAATTTCTCAGTAAATAATCAAACTAATGTGAAATTCACTATATTGGCAAGAAATGTACAATGAAGTGAGAAGACTATATTTATAGGCAGACATGACATTAAGTTTGAGTGATGTAGAATATTTCTACCCTTAGCATAAAGATCAAAGTCATTGAATCATGTGGCAGCTGATTTATTGTTGTTTGTTTCACTTTGTTGTGCCCAGGTTCAAGCCAAGCACGATGCTCTGAAGGCTGAGTACACAACTTACACTCGCATGCTGCAGGAGACAGAACAAGCCCTGGCCAGGGCCTCTGCGGTAAGTGTCATAAAACACAAGACTTTTTTTTTATTTCACTTCTTATGTTGTGCATCTTCTGCATATTCGCATCGCTTCATTGAGAGTAGGAGCCTATGATCTGGGCCAGCAGAAAGAACCAAAGCTTCATGTCATATGAGGCCAGATTAATCACTCCTCAGCACCTAGGCACCCTATGTTATATAATATATATGTTCAGGATGGGATACACTTTGCCATGTTGCAATGGGTAAATTTCTATTTTCTCAGTTTGACATAGTTTGTGTTTTAAATTTTCCAGGCTCTTATATTGGTAATGCAGTGTGATCAGTGAAGATCCATAAAATTAGAGCTAAATTGCACAAAATGTTTTGAAACCAAAACTTCAGGAAATAAGATATTCTGTGATTACATTGTTATAAGTGATTTTTGTGTTAGTAGAAAGAGTTGCAACTTACTAAACAACCACACAAAATCATATTCAGAATTGTGTAAAGTTTTATGTTTAGAGAGGCAGGTGAGAACATGATGAGCACTAGAAGAAAGACTCCCGTTTGAAGTAGCATTTGTTAGGAGTGTCCAGAACAGAATGTGATATTGAGGTATTTTAGTCCTCCTTCCAACAGTTTGAGGATCTTAAAAATAGCTTATACGAGGAACAGCAGGAACAGTAGGTAATACATGGATATTTTTGTTCCCAGGACAAGAGCTTAAGAACCTCTGAGGTGGCTTCCCTGAGGAAGCAAATTGAACAGGAATACATGGCCAAAATCAAACTGGAGGATGAAATCCTGGAGCGCATGCGAGCCCAACTGACCTTGGACAAAGCTGCCCAGTACAGCAAGAAACTGACCAAAAAGACAAGAGATCGCACAAAACACTTGGTAATTTATTTAAGATTTTGGGTGTCAGTGTACAACCAGTGTGGCTTGAATTAGATTCTATTAGCACTATAGCTCAGAAAATTATAGCACATTTATGATTTTTATTCCTTTTTTTTTTTTCTGAAATCGATCCAAGTTAACATGACAAGAAATAGCCAGACAAAATGTTTTTACCATGATCTACTTTTGTCACAGAAACTATATAAATATTGTTATATTCAAATAATATGAGTCTAAGCGTGATAAAGAGATATAAGCGACGACTAGCTAATAGAAAAATTACACAGATACTTTATAGAATATGATCAGTTTTTTGTAACTTGTTTGATAGCAAGCTTGTTTTGAAACAAACCAGTGACTTTCTTTATGTGTCAAGAAATTTATCCCTCAGAATATTTGTATTTAATCACATCCCTGTTATTACTGTTTTATATATTCTGTTATGTCGAATGTTCTTCCTCACCTGTTTTAAAGGAACAAGAAATGGCCGATTCTGAGAATTCGATTGCCACAGCAACGCTGGAGGCTGTCAATGTGAGAACCAGGCTGGAGCGATTGAATAAAGTCCTGGCTGACCTGGACGAACAAATAGCGGAACAAAACAGCATCATCACCAAGAGTGAGCAAGAGATTGTCAAGAGGAACTCATTTATTGAGCGTAAACAGAATCAAGTGGACATGATGAACAAAAAGCTGAATGCGATGATTGCTGCCGCAGGGGTGAGTGGACTTACATATCTTGAATTAATAACCAATAATTTATGGAAGGCCTGACAGTCTATCGTAAAGAATTAGCAGAAAAGCTGCTGTCCAGGCAAAATGTGAATTGGTAAATATTTGTTTAAAATTCAGTCTTAGTTCTATTTATTGTCATTTAAAATTTAATAGTAGCTATAGCCTCCTGACAGCATTCCAGCAACACCATGCTGTTTTCTGTTTATTATTTGTACTGTACTGTCACTGATTCTAATTGTCAATAATAGCAGTTGTAGGTGATGAATAATTCAGTGATACTAAGTTGTCTCTTTCTTATGAAATTGACACTTATAGAGAGATCTCTCTTTATGCATTCTAATTATAATTGACATTTATACTATATTTAGTTCTAGATATTTATTTTGCTGTATTGGTTAATTGGCTTCTTAAATTTATAGGACATTGCTTTAAAATGATGTGTATTTGGTAACTCATTGTACAAATCTGTTGTAGGGAGTGGAACTTGGACCGCTGGAGATCCAGATCAACTCGCTTACTAAGTCTATCGAGGCTCGTAACCAGGAGGTTCTGGAACTACAGCAGCAGTGGCTAAGACAGCAGACAGAGCTGGTGAAGTTGTCTGTCACCAAGGACAAAGAACTACAGGACCTGGTGAGCTGTCGTCGTGAGCTCACCATCCTCTCCCAGAAGAAGATCAGGACGGAGAGTAAGTGATAGATATTTTACACTGAACATTTTCAGCAGATCTGTTTCTGAACTGTAATGGGGGTGGGCTGTTGAAGTTTCTTGTACTAGACCTCCTGTTTATTCAGTTTTACAATGGTGCTGACATTTTTTAAATTTTTTTTTTATTGGGCAGCCCCATTGCCATAAGGAAGGCTGTCAGGGGAAGGTCCTAGCCAGAAAGACATCTCTCACACATCTCTCACACAAATAGAAATGCCTTCAGGTGCATTAAAGCAAAGAATGAGCATCTTGGTTAAACACACATTCGCAACTTAATGATTCAGTCTAGGTATAATGTGTAACATTAACAATGTCACTGTGAGAAAGGCTCTCTTGCTAGTTCTCAGATATTTTGGTGACAGTGTGGTGACAAGAAAACACATCATAGTTCATAGCAATAGCTCTGCTCTGGTGTAGGTTTGTCACCCTCATAAGCCGGGGATGCAGCATAGGAAATTAAAATTAATCATTTCAGTGTAATCTCACTGAGAACATTGAATTAATCTTTGCAGAGAAAATAAAAGTAAATATTAAATCTGTGACCTTTTTAATTGAAATTACTAATCAATGTCGTGACACCATGAGAGAGGGATGAAGAAGAAAAAAAAAAGAAATGATACTGGGACAGGGGTTGTTGTATGGCTATAATAATATGTAGAAACAAGAACCATTGCCTTACAATTTTTTGTGCCAAATTTATGCATGTGCATTCAATGCTTCTTGAGTCTGAAGCTACATAAGACATTTGTCTTGCGACCAGGGCAAATTAGTTGCAAGTCGCACTGGGCAATGAAGACATACAGCCGTTTTTTATTTCTTTTAACTACTTTCTTACTAAGATACTAAATTTGTTTTTTGAAACTTTTTTTAATCTGAAAAAAATAAATATTTTGGTATCATAGTCGGAAAATAGTAAAAAACGGCAGTGACTTGACCTCAACCAGCGCAACTTGCAACTCATTCACCCTGGGCGCAAGACATATATATGTACTGCTGTGGAGTGTTTTTGTTCTTGTTTTGCAATGGCAGTCTCAATCATGAGTCAATTAGCCATTGTGGAGTTTGACTCTAGACTGTCAGGCTCTGCGCATTCTGTCTGCTCATCTGTGCCAAAATCAGTGATCTTCATTGGTACTTTGAAGTCATACACTCATATTTGCTGCTGAGACTTTGTGTTATCAGTAAACAAAAATTTCAGATAGCTTAGCCTGATCTGAGAATTAAAATTGACCTTAAAATCCTGAATGGCATTAGCTCATAGATCTACTCATGATCCACTAATGTCATTTGAAAACTATATTGGAAATTTCACTCTCCGACTGTGGAAAAGATTTGCTTCATTTTCCCAGGGAGTAAATCTTGATATCTGTCATCATGGCCATATTGTGGGTCCTACAAAATGATTTTGATAATCACAGCTCTGTGCTGTAGATTTCAACTTGGTCATGATAAAGTCTGTATTTGAAAAGCGGTACAAGGAAATCAGACACTCTTCAAAATGAGGCGAGCCGATAATTCACGTTTTCCACAGTGAATGAATTTTTAATCCAATTGTTTTTCTTCACAGAATCCTTCTATAGCAATCTAGAAATCGTTTTCAGAGTTAAATTTGCTGAAGTAGATTTAGTGAAATCCCAAAAATTGTAATTTAATGGCATGGCCTGTGAAGGATTAATAACCATTAACAAACATGCTCAGCCATTTTCTCACTAAATTCAGCTGCAGCAACAGGTCATACCCATTATCTTTTATTGCCAGTATCTTGCCTCCCACTTATGTTACAACAAAAATTTGTTCACACACAGAAAGGCAAATATCAACAACTCCATCATGCTCCAAATATGATGAGAGCCTGATTTCACTGAGTCGCATCTCGTTAAGGTACAGGTGGGAATGTAACTTTCCCCAGGTAAATCCTAATAAAATAAATGTTTTAGGAACATTTACCCTGTTTTTGTTTCTATTAATATATATTATAAAATAGAAAAAGACTGTCCAACCGGCAACTAACAAAACAAGTTTGAAATTTTTTTTAAAAAAAGCAAATAATACTTATAAATTTCTTCTTCTTGATGTTGAGTTGAAGATAGCCAAATTTTCGGACCAACTTGGTCCTTCTTCAGGGCAACAAAGTAAATTAATATCATGATGTTGATCCTTTCTGCAGATGAAATTGATAGTCAGAGCCATGAGACCTGTGGAATTGAGCGCAACATTCGAAACATGCGCAACGATATCATCAAGCTGAACTCGCTGCTTCACAAGGAGAAAAATGTAGGAGAAGATCTGGAGCAAGGAAACGTACTGATGGAAAATGCTTTCATTGCTGGATTGAAGGTAAAGTTATGTGGGTTTGATAGATTTTCACAAACACCCTATTTTAGATGTGCAGTTCATGATGAACTGTGTTATACAATATAAGGTGATAATCTGGTTTCATAAGGAACTATCTCTAGTTTGTCACATCTCTCAGTTAATCTCAGGACAGAATAAAAAGGCAGTTCTGAGAAATATTAGAGACCAGATTTTACATTGCCTGCAAGATCTTTGACCTCACCAGTGAAATACAAAAGAAAAAAACTAGATGAATTTGTAGAAAATGGAAAAAAAAATATTGATCAAACAGTACAGTAGTTTCAACTGAATATTCGTGAAATATCAGAAATTGGCAAATTTTGACAAGAACTGTCAACACATAAATAAAAGGCCACTTTTAAAAGACAGGAACAAGATCCTTTTGACACGTAGTCTTTGTATAGAGTAGGGACGGAGGATAGAGTTCATCTGTGGATTGGGGCTATCGCAACTGATAGATCAATAAAAATCCAGTAGATAGTATCAATGCAACCAAACAGATAGCCAGAAGACTATACATATATATACAAACAAATTGTGACCAAAAATATGAATGAAAGACAACATCCAGTGGTGTGTTTTGTTCAAACTTATCAAGGTTCAATCCCTAGTATGAATCCTATGACACTGGCTGACATATAAAATATTGCAAACTGCACTCTGCCCTCATTGGATCTTTATTTCCTGTTCTTGAGTTCCAGCTGACAAAAGGCATTATAATATTCTTAACCATCTTTTTTGCTTTACAACAAGTTTTGCCTATCATTTTTTGTTGATTCTCTTTGGAGAGTGAGTGGTGGCTATCACTTTTATTATGGAGAAGGTGAAAAGTTTGCTAAATATTTGCTTTGCTGTGTCATGCACAGGATGCCGAGATGGAGTCAATTCAACTACAGACTAGACTGGATGACATCAAGGACGAGAAGGAAAGACTCCTGAATAGTTTGGTTGAAGCTGAGTAAGTTTTTCATTCATCATGTGATAATATACTCAAGTTTTGGTGCTCCTCTTCATTGTATCCAATTTTGGTTTTGATGTTCGGTTTGATGTCCACAGTTTTGTTTTCATTTTTTTATGCTTGATCTTCCTTCATGATTCTAAAAGAAAAGCAACTTCAGAATCATTACCACAGTTTGACTGAGATTTATCGTGTTCTAAAAGTATGAGGGAAAGTATTTATCAGAGTTTGGCAACAAACAAATAACCATACTACATATAGGATAACATCCTGACATTTTTGTCTGCTTGTGTATTTGTTTGTAATTCTGACTACTCTAATTTGTTTATTATTTCAACAGGCGCCAGATCATGCTATGGGAGAAGAAGACACAGCTTGCCCGAGAAACTCGAGCTGCTGTCGATTCTGAAGTAGGTCAAGGTGAGATGCGTGCCATGAGGTCTGAGATCCATCGCATGCAGGTACGACACTCACAGTTGATGAAACAACAGGAGAAAATGATCCAAGACATGGAGAAAGCTGTCTCCAGGTAGGTTTTTATAGCTTTCTCCAGGTGGGTCTTTATAGCTGTCTCCAGGTGGGTCTTTATAGCTGTCTCCAGGTGGGTCTTTATAACTGCCTCCAGGTGGGTCTTTATAGCTGTCTCCAGTTGTGTCTTTATAGCTGTCTCCAGGTGGGTCTTTATAACTGCCTCCAGGTGGGTCTTTATAGCTGTCTCTAGATGGGTCTTTATAACTGTCTCCAGGTGGTCTTTCTAGCTGTCTCCAGGTGAGTCTTTATAGCTGTCTCCAGGTGGGTTTTTATAGCTGTCTCCAGGTGGGTTCTTTACCCAGTCTCACCTGTCCTATTTCTTGTAG
The DNA here is from genome assembly GCA_038406235.1 of Peronia verruculata. Taxonomy (NCBI): domain Eukaryota; kingdom Metazoa; phylum Mollusca; class Gastropoda; order Systellommatophora; family Onchidiidae; genus Peronia; species Peronia verruculata. The sequence goes on along the minus strand of JBCAUA010000012.1, from coordinate 664,385 downwards.
ATATTTTGACATCTCTGTCAATTTATATACATTTCAGCACTTGTGTCATTACGACAGTGATTTGGTATGTTTGATTCACTATGTGTTTTGCTGTGAGACAGTGTTTTCTGTGTTCCGAATTGATGAAATATGAAAACATTGAAACATGGCACACTGACATACATAATTTTATATGAAGCAGTTCTACCCTATTCCATCCTGCTTTGTCTTATTGTATCCTATCTTGACCTATCCTATCCCATCCTATCCTATCCTGTCCTGTCCTATCCTATCCTATCCTGTCATGTCCTATCCTGTCTTGTCCTGTCCTATCCTATCCTGTCCTATCTTGTCTTGTCCTGTCCTGTCCTATCCTATCCTGTCCTATCCTGTCTTGTCCTGTCCTGTCCTATCCTATCATATCCTGTCCTATCCTGTCTTGTCCTGTCCTGTCCTATCCTATCCTATCCTATCCTATCCTATTCTATCCTTTTCTTTCCTATTCAGTCATCCCCTGTCCTATCCTTTGCTATCCTGTTTTTTCATATCCCCCTCCAATCCTATTTTCTCGCTTCCTACCCTATTCTGACCTTACTTTGATGGAATACATTTTAACAGTTTAACTTTAGATCTTGAAAAACACTGGCAATAACAGATAACAAGAGTGATCAAAACTGTAGAAGCTGTTGTCGAAAGTTGAAAAGAAAACTTCCCTTCATGATTTTATTAATTCCTAATTTTTATGTTGTGGACATCATCAAATGTTAAAACTGCTTGTTCCTTTTATAATAAATATTGTCCTTTTTTTCTCAGGCGTGATACCATTCTAACACGTGGAGATGCTATGTCTAAAATGAAGAAGAAGGTGGTGACCAAAGGAACTTTTGAAAGGCAACTGGCTGAATTGCGGAAGAAGATCAAGCACACCATTAATGTATGTCAAAATGTTCATGAAATATAAGAAATCCATAAAGTAGCATTACACATCACTTGCCATGGTTAGATTGATTAGATTACAAGTCTTATACAATCCTGGATAAATGACCCCCTTAGGACTCATAAGACGAATTCTGTATGGCATTTTTCCTCAAAGTGCCGAGATGCCGCTCGGACAAATGATCCATTTTCAGGCCTCCTGCAGCCATCAATTCCATAATGACAAATGGTGTTTGTCTTTATGTATCTAATTATAGAGAAGTCGCATGTAGAAAATGAGGGGCGATAAAAATCAGTGACCTTTGTGTCAGGAAGAGATCAATGTGTGACATTTAGATGAAATTCCACAGAAGAGTTACATGTACAATAAAACAAGCTGTTTTTTTATGACGGCTCCTTTTTCTTTTTTTTTTTCCACTATGCGATAGCAGCCAAACAAATCACACAAACTCCTGAAAACCTAAAACTGAGTGGATTTCCAGTAGCTTTTTACACAAACAGTATACTCAGAAACAGTAGTGTCAGATGCACTTTTGTCAAAAGAAATTGATGTGTAATTGTATCTGCCATGCTCTCCAGGAAGCCAATGTATGTGACAATGAGATTAAGGAGCTGAGAGATCACCAGCAGGATCTGAGCCAGCAGCTGGAGGAGAAACAGGTCAACGTTCAACAGCTACAAGGCGCCTCGGACACTCTGGATGGAGATGTTGACAGAACATTTGAAATCAAACAGAGGGTACAAAAATATGTTTCTGAAGTCTTGTTTTTCTGTGTCAGTCTCATAACAAAAAAATACATCAGTAGATCCACCCAAAGACGTGTACATGCATTGTTGATTTGCACATTTAGTCTGGAATCCCATTCCTCTGACGTAAATAATCATGAAGCTTCATGCCATATATCAGGCTGTTAAAAACTGATTTTTTTTTTAAACTCCTCCATAGGAACTATGCATGGTTTTGCTTCTGTCCTTTGCTCACCACATATACTATTGTTGTTTGTATTTTGTTTTTATGGGAATAAAGGCATGGTAAAATCATTTTCATGGTCAACAAATAAATTTAACTTTAATGTTTTTCACCACCTATGGCTCTCTAGCACTTTTCTCTCCTGGAAGACTACAGTTGATCTTGAATTATGATTATATTCTCTGGTATGAAAGGGCTGTATTGTTGATTTTAGGGAGCTATGTTTTTATACAGGACTGGTGGACCAGATACTTTTTATAGTTTAATATTCTAAATATTTGTTCCCTTCGCTTATTAAAAGTTTTTTAATTTATACATTGTATTTCCTGATAAGAGTAATGAAAAGCATGGATTGCATGAACACAATGAAATAAATATTCAACAACTGCTGTACATTGTTTTCCACTCTAGAATCTTGGAGAACTCTTGGGGCGCCAGCAAAAAATGAAATATTACCAGCAAGTGAAGGATGGAAAGTATACCATGATGTGCCGCACAGGTGCAGCTCTGGATCTGGAGTCACAGAAACAGGAAGAGAGAGTGCAAGCCTTGAATGCCATTGTTGATCGGTTGAACTCAGAATTCCCTCACGCCCAACCAGCTCTGCGTAAGGTCACAGTGAAATTAGCATCTAGATCAGCACCATCGGACGACGCCTAATGTATTTCATACCATGACAGAATGGAACATCTGTACATTTTGAAAAAGACAAAAATTGAAAATTTTGTGAATGAAACAACATGATATTTTTTTTTTTTAAACTTGAGAATAAACATCCTGTTCTGCTGAAAACATCTCCCTTGATTGAATGTCTTGTCCCATTTAAATTTTACATAATAGTGTAGAGAATGAATAAGGCATTCCACATTCCAATGACGTTACTTGTGTGCAATTATAAACAATATATCAAATATAAAAGAAGACAAATGACCATTTTTATTCAATGCCGGAGAACTAGATGGAGCATATGAAGATAACAAATGTGTGGTTGCTAAAACTAATTTGAGAGACTTGAGGGACAGCAGAAAGTAGAAAATAGTCACCAAATGACTCCATTTTAACAGTATATCACAAAGAAAAAAAAACCCAAATATATCCCTTGTGATGGCATGTAAGTTGTTGTCTATACGAAAGCTTTTATTCCTTGACATTATGACAACAATGTCATTTCTTTCACCAATCCAATTCAGAGCGTAAGCCTATTTCATCAATATCTATGGAATCTTCATTGATTGCCTGGTCATTGCATGTTTGATTTTGATACTACTTAATTTTATTCCTTGAAGATCATCTGACCAAAATATGCTTTTGCAGTAGAATTACTATGATACTGTGCTCTTGCACACATATTTCTTTTGTATATTGTGTTGTAGTTTTCATGTTTTGTCTTGTAAACAGTGATGTTTTAGTTTTGTTTTGTTTTGTTTAATTTTTTTTTTTCAATGTTGAGCAGTGGCAGTGCCACTGGGGTTTATGTGCATCTGTTTACTTTAATAAACAGATGAGATAAACTAAATCATTATAATGATTTGTCCTTTCTTCCTGATACAGAAAGGAATGAATGTTTGATGCATGCTAGTTTTATTATTTGTGTTTAATGACATATCAGCACGATAACGGTTATATTGTGTCAAACATGGTAAGATACGTTGACACGTCAAGAAGAAGAGAGGAAAGAAAGCGGAACAGAAGACATGAGCAAGGAGTAGGAATTAAGTCAGTCTGTAGAAAGGTCTGAGTGGCAACAAAGAGAAATGTAAATTTACATGCAATAACAGAATAAAGTTTCTCATTTGTACTCATAATTTTGTACATTCCATAATAGTGTATGGATATGATATGTTAATATTTATTGATACAAGAGAAGTTGTACTTTTTTAGAGAACAATAACAGACAACAACAGCAACAATGACAATAACAATAACAACAGAAATAGAAACAACCAGAACAACATCTACAATAATGATAGCAGGAAAGATGATAACATATATAAATGCCATCACTAATGATGAGCAAATACAAGATAGCAGAATCAATTATTACAACATATAAATAGAATTTGATATGACCTCATTTCAAGATCAGACGGACCGGCTTAAATGATTCTCCAAGGAACTGCCCAAGGAAGGAGACAAATAAGCAGACAAAGGAAGAAGTGGGCAGACAACATTGAGGAATTGACTGATAGACAAAACACTTGCAGAAACACAAATCCTCTTATACAACACAACAGACAAAAGTGGACAAAGTTGTGGAAATCCTTCCAGTGACACCCCCAAGACTATTAAAAATCATTTGAAATTTAGTTTTTGCTGAAAAAAAATTTGATTTAAGATTTTTGCTATCTCTTGTCTGTCTTTCCTGGATATAAAAAATATTGGAGAGTGGATATATCCTTCCTAACATGTTTGACCCATGGTCACTCAACCTACTGCCAGCCAGGCCTTGGCTCCCTTGGGTGCTCTATGCAGTGCTAGATCATCAATATTCCACTGGACACTGCAAAGGATGCATAAAGAACTTGATTATGACCTCTTTTAGAAATCTCTTGAGCACCAATGTCAGAAATGGACATTGGCTGATACATGCAGATGAAAAGGATGATGACTAGGAAGAGTTTTAGTGTACGCTTTCACGAATGCTCTATAATGAACTTCCACATCCTAGGAAGTTTCATTTATTTCAGCTGTGTTCAAAGATGGCCATCTGCCATAATTTAAGGTTAAGACACTCTTGGTTTTACGGAGAAAGATATGAAAGGAGATCATATAAGCCTTCATGTGCCCGAGAATGACTAAAGTATAAGCAAGTTTCATTGATGATATGTTAAGGGGAAACTTGAAGAAATACATGGAAAGAAAGTCAGGAAAAGAGAACAAAAAAAAAAAAAAAAATGGAGACAAGGATAATATCTGAAGCGTGGTTGTTTTGAGGCTGAAAGCCAGATAAAAACATTTCAAATAATGCCATTTAAAAAACACTCAACATGTTTTTTTCAAAATGTTATTTTTTTTTCATCATGATTTTTCTCTTCTTTTTCTTTCCATTTCAAATAAGAAAAAAATATTTGGAAACCGATTCCAAGCAAGTTTAGCATACACCATTATTTAAAAAAAAAAAAAAAGCCCAAAAAAAACAAAACAAAACAAACAGAGCGCCTATGCACGCCCCGGTATATTTGTAAACGTTTGGAGAACAATAAGCTTTTGTTATGCAAGATTTGAAATTTCAGAAGAAGACATTTTCAACAACTTCTAAGCAGTGTTTGTTGCGCACCGGAAAAGCTACAGATTATGTAGATTTAACCTTTTAGACAATATGCCAAATAATAAACTAACTAAATTTGACCAAATTCCATCGATATTTGGTAGGTGTGGTTGATTTCGTAGAGAGCCATTTTAGAGTACTGTAACCGAAATCCAATATGACTGCATTGCCATGACAACCGTCTGCACTTATCAGGTTCCGGTCGCCCCAGTATTCCTCTGTATTTAACATTGATCTTTTTTTTCCTTCTGTTTCTTTCTTTCTTTCTTTCTTTCCTGACGCTGTTCCCGTGATCTCTGTCTATCTATGTCCCATTTTTCATTCTTTTAGTGTGATTTCCACTGAAATTTTGTCCGTTTAATGATTCTTTTATGCTTTAAATCACAAATATAACGTCCGAGTTCATAAAGATTTTGCGCAGTTTTTACGCAAATAAGGCATCATTATTAATTATCTATCTTCAAAACGACATAACAGTAGTATGAAACACTAGCAGTTGCGAACTAACGCTTGTCCATATTGTTTCTTCCGTTTCTTTTCACCTAAATTAGAATAATGCCGAATTTTGAAACATGTAATGTAAAAAAATGAACTGGAGTTTGTTATTAACCACAGTTATCTCCCCATTTGTTGACAAAATGGCTTCAAAGCGCTTCAGAATCCCGACCCTTGAGGAAATGGAAAATGCTGACACAGACAAAGAAGTAGGCCTATCTATTCAGTTTTAGCTTTATTAGTTTAGTTATCATTCGGAAAAAAATGCCCCTGTTTATTATGAAAAGCTTTTAATGAAGCAGACTAGATCTAGATCTAATTATTGCCTTCCTTTACTTAGCAATTATCAGTACTCGCCATCAGTAGCAGGCCTATACTTATACAGCAGTCACCAGTCCTCATTGCCTTTGGCTATGAGGACTGGTGAAAGGTCAGGGCGAGTGTTCGCGTCATCTATTCCAGCATCATGTTAGACTGAACCAAAACTGGCTGATTTCAATTGCTCTATGTCCAGAAGAAACAAGCCTTTCTTAGTTTATTGCAAATTTGTGCAGAGTGAAATTAAATGATGCGGATATGGGTGACGCAGACACCCTCCTGACGCATTGACCCTGGCCATTGTCTCCACCTCCTTATCACACCTCAAGCATGATCTTCTCTGCCTAGCCATGAATGTTTCGTACTCACATTGCACACCCCCTCCCTGCTGCAGGAAATGTGATGCAGATTTGCCTATGACGGCCGTGAGGGTAGAAAATGTAGTGTTGGCAATCATCTTTGATGTGGGGAATTCTCCAGCCGCACTGCGGTTCATAAGCAGGTCTACAGGGAGTCTGTCTTTGTTCTCCTCATGATGGTGAACTTGCTTACTGGACTAGAGAGTGGCAAGGAGTTATAAAAATTCCTCCTCCCGCCCTCATATTTTTACTTGGGATTTGGCTGATTAGAGCTAGTTACACTTGTTCACGGTGCTATTGTGGTCAAATGAGAACAGTGAGGTACTGCACTCTCTCTGCCCTGCCCACAGATAGATTCATTCAACCTGATGTTTATCATCTTGAAAAAGGCCGAGTATAGAGGTAATATGTTCAATGTTTCATGACATAACATGAAGTGGTTGGAGGAATGTTTGAGGACGATGAAGGGTGTGGAGATCATACTGTGTTGAAAATAAATATTCGGGAGGCAGGGTTGGGATCCAGGAGCTGTGGTCATTGTCAAGTTTCATGACGGTGAAACTTAAATGGCCGATGACAACGAGCGTCAATAATAATAGGTTTTATATTAAAATTCAACCAAAAACTAGGTTGAGCTCACTGAAAATGAATGGAAGAGATAAAATTTGATGCTCGACGAAAGAATGCATAAGGGAAGTAGCCATTATAATGCCAGACAATAAGTAATTCCAAACAAGTCGTACCTATTTTTAGTTTTGTCACCTATTATGACATCTGGATGAGTAGAACTATGGATGAGTGGATCGTATTTTTCCTCCACCACCAGCATGGACTCCTCTGTATTCCATTGTAATAGCTACAAAACTTGCTATAATTGTCAATGCATTTGTTGATTGTGGTGGCTTAGGTTGCGTTATCCAGACATCTAATTTTATCTCTTTGCTGTGATGTTTATGAAAGAGTTCCTCCAAGTTAGATGTTTCTTTCTCAAATTTTCCTTTGATTTTAGGGTTGCAGTATAAGCCTAAGTCACAGAGGATAAGATCTTGGGAAATGTTGAGGATGTTCCTATGGTTCCCAGTTATCACTCTTCAAAAGCTTGTTCATTCCCGTGACAATTGGATCACAACTCCAAATTCCAACCATCTTTGCTCTGAAGAATTACTTTTGGGAATTATTTGAATTATATGATATTTCTCCAGATTTTGCCCTGCATCATGAGGGCCTTTCCCAAAAATATAAAAGAAATACTTTGAGATGAAATTTAATTCATTGTTTTATCCATGGTAGACCTGCCCTATTAGTCCACATATTCAAGAAATAAAATTTTGTCTGAAATTCAAGGCACCAGAACCCCTATTCAAGAGGAGGAAGGAATTGGAGACACCAGAGCATGATTCATCTACGTCAGCTGTTAGACGAATAGATGGCACTGTGCCTTCGAATATACTAACTGATCTTCAGAGTGGAAAACCAGCCTCCAAAAGCACTTCATCTTGGTCAAGTAACAATACCTCAGCTGGAATAAAACCACAAACAAAGGATTGTACAACAAAGGAGACAATACACAACAACGATGATTCGAATGGGACTTCAGGAAACATTGTATCCTGTGATGTGGTTGATTCCGAATCCTCAAATGGAGTTCAGGAAGCACAAAAAGTGTAAGATGGCTCTTATTTTTACCAATAATAATAAATATAAAAGGTGCAATCTTCTTCATCATCATTCTTGTAAGGAGGAATGTGCTTGGCTCATAAAATGTGAAATAACTGGCTTAGAAGTGTTCTTCGTCTTCTAATGTCTTGTTTCAGTGTATGCCTTTCTTTAATCTCTTAACAAGGCATTAGTTATATGAATTGAAAGCAAACTATGACAGTGGTCTAAATTATTTAATTTTAATTACAGACATGAATTTGAGTGTTTTAAAATGAATAATAGATGAATTTATATTTTGACATTGAATAAACATAACAGGTATTGTTTGAGACATTTTCAGTAAGATTGTGAAGGTAAAATACAGATCTAATAATCTGAAGGTTGGACTACTTCTTTGAGAATTTAGTATTCCTATCAGTCAGTTATTAGCTAGCTTTGAATTATCGGACTCAAAACTGTATATTTTCTCTTGTTTATTCCGCTATTTCATCATATAGATCAGTGAGAAAGTTATTTTGTGATTTCCAGGCTGCAGACAGGAAGCAAGCCAGGGTCATCAAATTCACTCATTGTAAATACAAGACAGGTAAATAGAAGCATCAACAACCTCAGAGGAAATCTTGAATAATTGTTGAAATATTTGATGTAGATTCTTCAGTTTTTGTGGCTTATTTTAAGTAAAAAGCACCTCAAGAATATTTGTAGAAAATGGAACATTAATTTATAACAGTTTGATAAATATATCCTCTGCAGAAAAAAGAAAAAAAGCATGTGGAGCATGTACGTGTCTTCTTTGCTCAGTTTCAATGTTAACATTTCATGTCCTCATTATAAATGATATCAGCTAATGTTTACCTGTCTGTTTTGTCTGGGTTTATATTTTTGTCAATTTTTCTCCTATGATGAAGAGAGGCAATCCAATTCTTAAGTCTGTGCGGAATATCCCGTGGGAATATGGCAATATTGTTCCAGATTATGTGATGGGCCAAACCAATTGTGCCTTGTTTTTGAGGTAGGTATTTATCACTCTTTCCTGCTTTGTGAATTAGTTGAAGAATAGATTTTTTGTTCTGTTATATTTCTCATTACTTCTAAAAAATATTGAAGAACAAAACCATTCTCTATAATCTTGAATTAACAATCACAGAAGTTACAGTAAGCAATTGCCCTCCATGCTAGGTTGTTGATTGTTCAAGTATAATTGAAAGATAAACTCTTTGGGTCTATGGGTTATTTGTTGGTAGACTTCTTGTATGCCAAGGATCCACCGAGGTCAGAAGCCAGATGCCTGAGCGTGTTAGAGTTAGAGTCAGGAGAGAAGGCTAGAAACATGACATAAGTATTATATGGTAAAAGTTTTCACCATTATTCAAGATGTATACTTTTTAGGTGGACTGAATTCTATATAGCATTCTTTAATGAAATGCATTTCTTTTTCACACAGCAGGCAGTTTTTGTACTTTTGAATCTGTGAGGCTATCAGCAGTATCTTAGATCTTAAATAATTCATATTTGATTAAGCAGAAACCTGGAAATCCCTCGTGAAGTATTTGTACCCCCTTGCTAAGAACAGAGCACCCACTGATGTTTGTTACTGCTGTTACGAGCTCTGTGAACAACTGTCACCAGTCCTGTGCGTGTTTATGTGCTTTTCTGTGTCAATTATTGCAAACACTTTGGAGTTTTTGTAACCCATACTAAAGTTAGAGGGGGATTTCCAATCATTTGCTTGGTCAAAACAAATCTATCGTCACAATGTAAAATTTTTTTTAGAATGAATTCTAATGAATCAAGCCTTTCCTTCTTCCTAGACGGGCAAATTACTCTTTTTTTTTTTATCTTCATCGTCAGCTTGAGATATCATCAACTTCATCCCAATTATATTCATGAAAGATTGAAACTCCTGGGAAGAAGTTATGATCTGAGAGTGATGTTAGTGCAAGTCGATGTGGTAAGTCACATGACAGTTGTTTTTGAATAATAATCAGTTTATCTGTCATAAACAGATTCTGGAAACTGAGCTTGGAAAGGAAGAAAAATGAAGTTATGAAAATGAAACAGTTGGTTTAGTTGCCCTGTATGGTGCTTGGTATGGTTACCCCTACTCCCACATTGAAGTTCCACACTTATCATTTACTATGGTGTAACTCCTTAGTCCATATTGTTTTGAAGTGGCCATTATTGACTCTTGGTGTTCCCACCCCTCTATCAAACTGTGAAATCTTGTATTTGGTCCTCACTCCATGCTATGATTAGACTAGATGCGGACAATACAATACATTTTCACAGAGAGAAAGTAACTGATAATATTAGTGGATTAGTGGATGGCAGTGACTTAACAGCTGGCAATATCAGTTTTACAGATTTATATTCTCATTTAAATTCCATCTGAACGTGTGAATACATTGACAGATCTATAATACGTTCAGTACTGAGAACATTTTATATTTTTCTGAGGGATCCATGATTTTGAGTTTTGTACAAGTTATTTATGCACAATAATTTCCAAGAAGATTATTGTTATTTTTTTTTTGTCTTCAGTTTTTTTCGCACATCTGCATAATGTTTGTGATGATCAAAGAGAATCAGTGGAGAACAGATAGGGAGGGCGATGGTGGGAACTTACTCAAAACTTACAATTTGTTGCCATTTTTAATTAGATCTAGTGCAAGTCACTTTCAAAATGCATTTTAAGTGCAAGTTCAGAGAATACTTGTTTTCATCACAGGAAAGACAGACTGTTCTGAGTTTAGAGTAACTGAAATCTTGAATCAAATGATTTCACGTCTTGTCATACTGGATTATGATTTAATCCAAAGGATTGTTAATGTGTTAAATAGTTTTTCCAGTCTGGTGTCATTTGATGTTTCTTTTGCGGAATGCCTGTTGGGTTAATAAGGGATGTTTTTCTTTTTTTTTTTTTTTTTTAATAAAATTATTTCAGAAAGAACCTCACCATTTATTGAAAGACTTGGCCAAAATTTGTCTCCTGGCTGATTGTACTTTAATCCTAGCATTCAGGTGAGTTGCACAGTTCACAAAAAGTACAGCCAAACATAAATATTGCAAGCTAATTGGGAATTGAGTGCCATTTAAATTGTCACAATAGAAAAAAAACCAGTATTACAAAGCCTTCCAAGTCCATACATTACTGATACTGTAGACAACAAATCAGACTTTTCCTCTGTCATTTTTGCTTGAACTCTCAAGTTTCCTCTTTGCTTGCTAATCAGACTTGTTTATAATAAACCCACATGAAGCGAAGGAGATGGAGGAGTGGCAGGGGTAGCAAATGATGTGCAGCTTTCCTGAGTACAATAGGACGAGCACATGACATTTCATTTCCTAATTGTAGCTCCATCTTCCAAGTAACCGCTACTGTTTTCTCCTCTCCTCGCTATCACTCCCTCCTCTTTCCCTTTCGACATCAGTGAAACTACGCCCATTCATGGTCTGTAAATTACAAGAGAAGGAAGAGAAACAAATATATATACAGGTAAATGGAAGTGCCTGTCGAGTGGAAAACCGGCCAGGTATGAACTGCTCAGTGTGCCCAGCTGCTCTCTCTCTCTCTCTCTCGTGTGCCAAACTCATGTTCTGATTGTTCCCACCCATCCTTTAAACCCAAGTTTTTCACTTACCACCCATGTGGTTTTATGCCCATTTCAGGGACCGCCAAAAAAGTTAAGGCCAAGGTTGTCAGTGAAAATCGATGTTGTGGGTCAAAATTGTTGATTTTGCGTTCTAGCGATATTTTTATTCTTTGGTCAAAAGTTGATTTTGAGGTCCTATAATTGCCGTTGTTGCACAGTGAGGTAGGTGCAGAATTGTTTATTTCTTATCAAAATGCCCTCATTTCATAGCCCAGACAAGCAATTTTGCATCGGCTAGAACCCTTCAAATTTAGTATCGATACAAAATCTGAGCTCTTTTCTCCTAGCCAATGGTAACCTTTCCTTTGTTCAATGTACATTTCCATGCCCAAACATACATTCATTTCCATAGGGTCATGAGAAACTTACACATTCCATTCTCCCTTCATAGTACTATACTTCCATATATGGACTGATCACGCATGGCCTCTATGCTCGTGGGCCGTGCATTGGCCGGCAAGCGAAGACTGACTGTCGCTACTGGCTCGATGCGTGCGTCTAATACAATCCAAGATCGTTTCCGCTTGTAAACTATACCGTGTTGAATGTCTTGCTGCTTTGTGTCTTCATGTTGTTATTGTTAGAAAGGAAGACTATGAGGCAGGCTATCAGGAAAAAAGCAAGAGCCAGAAGGCAGAGAGAACTGGAAGAACTGGAGGGGGGTCCGAGGTGTGTTTTTGGTGGATTCTGAAAAGAATAATCAGCTCAGACAGACACCCTAATGGGAAAAGGGACTGCCACTCTCTATACTTTTAGAAAATCGCAATTTACTCAAAATGTGTTTTTATGGCAATAAAACCCAAATTCTGTCAAATCTGTCCATGGGATTTATTTGAAACTTACAGGAGGTATGGAGCAATGTAAGATGCAACAGCTATTTATGAAATTTCAATCTGCTAAAGTCATTTTATTTTAAGGTATTAGAGGATAAAACAAGAGGTAAAGTTTGGTATGATTTAGTGTGGAAAGAACACAAGAGATGGACTTTGAAAACCAGGACAATGCTCAAGATAGTGGCCATTTTCATGGCAACCAGAATGCTAGGAAGTTCCACAGAGATAATTTGAGAAAGAAAGACATGCCAGTTGCAGTATAGACATCAAAATGATCTACAGTAAAAGGAAAAAAAAAATTCTCCCCCTCCCTTGACAATGAATACTTTGACATTCTTACCTCCCTCCTCAGCATGATCGACTAATTTATCCACACTGATATCACCTAAGGCCAATGGATCACCATTGATGACATCCAAGAAAAAATCTGGTGGATTGTTGTGTTCCTGACATGTGTAACCTGAAAAGCACACAAAAAAAAAAAAAAAAAGAAAAAAAGTTTAGCATGCATACAAACCAAATGGAGAATGCAGTAAACTGCAAAATGGGAAATCATTTTGACTAGCACTACTACTTCCCTTTACCAGACATAACAAGTGTTGAACAAATACTGTAAAGACAGGGGAAAAAAATCACTTTTGCTTTACACTGCTTGCTCAATACCTCTCATGTCTGGACACAACAATCTCCCTTATCACTGGTCCAAAAAAAATGGAGTTCAAGGAAGAAAAACACATTAACTCATGTTGTGGTCATTAAACAGAGAAACAAAAACCAAAAAAATCAGAATTCATTTATGCATTTAATACCTAAGCTGGTTTTTTTAAAGTCAGGTCAGTCAAATAAACGTGGTAAAGTTTTTGTCACCATAATACTGCTTTTGTTTTCTTTTAATCTTAAAAAGTTGCAAAGTCTACATTACTTTTTGCCTTCAAATCTGGACCGCTATGACTTTTTTTTGCTGGCTGCACTATTTGTCCAAAGGTGCTTGAGATATTTTTATGTACACAAATACAGAGATGCCAAACTGTTTTCATAAAAAGTCAGAAAATTTTATTGGATTAATCACCACAGTCCAGTTGCATATTATAAAACCTGAAAACTAAGTTTTCCAGTGCTATGTTAACAGAACTTTGGAAGTTTTTACTGGAATTTGGATTAGCAATGGCTTTACTATTAAAAAAAGCAATTTTGTTGTACCTGCTCTACACAGATAGAACTGTTATAATCAGCTTTGAGAATGGAAATGTGGCAAGAGCTAGATTGTGCTTGGGAATGACTCCTCTTTTGCATCAGTCTTTTCAAGCTTCTATCAGATATGGCCATATCATTTGTTCATGTATTGCGATTAAACAGTTGTATTTCAATCAATGAGCCTCATGCATAAGCTTGAATGAGCACTGGCAAGTCTGAGGAACTGAACATTGTTTTTTTAAAATGAAATGAGCTGCCAAACAACAAGTGTGATTGACACTTAAGTTCAGTACTTCCATTGTCATGTCTCTCATGCATGTATATAGTATTAAAAAAAAAAAAAAAAGCACACAATCTGACAATGAACAAACCCAAAAATGAGGAAGTCAACTGCAATATATAATAAAGCTCATAATTTACCCAATTCTGAAAAAAATTGTAAAGCTTCATCTGCTTTCCCGTGGTAAACAACGTGACCGGCAGACAAAAGCATGAGGTTGTCGAAGAGCCGATAGATGCTGAAACGAGGCTGGTGGATGGAGAATATGATGGTTCTACCTTTTTTTGACAACCTGAAACAAGTTGGAAATACAAAACCAAGGAGAAATAACTAAATAGATGTGCCAGCAAGAATAGTGGTGGCTTAAGTATTGTACATTGTTTGGTAAATAAGAGGATGGATGACTGAGTGGATGGATAGATGGATGGATGGGTGGGTAAGTGGGTGGGTAAATGAATGGCTGGTATTACAAGCACATTTGCTTACAAGTGCCAGAAATGTGCTGAGCTGTGTAGCAGATTGCAAAATGTTGCTGACTTTCCATAGGGATATCTATTCACAGACTGGCTTGTTTGAATTCTAATAAAAACTGTTGCAGAGATGAAATCTTCTTTTTATTGGTATTAGTTTTAACATTCAGAATGTCCAATCTGTGCTGACAGCATCTGATAAATATTCAGGTCACACTGTGTGATTAAGCGCTGAGCCTGCAAATACATTTTATGTTCTTTGTTTCATGGATCTCCTCATTTTGTTTCATTTTCCACTGACCAAGAATCTTTCATCAGCATCAAAGGTCATATCATTGGAAAGGGGAATACTTCAGCTTTACCAAGATACCAAGAAGAGAAGGCTGTGGAAACTTTGAACTAAAAACACAAGCCCTTTGGTTTGACAGTTTTCATTCGAGAATCCATTTCTCTTCTAGAAAAGAACATCTCAAATAAATATAATTATCCTTTGGCAATCGCATTTGTAAAGAGACATCATCTCCACAAATATTTTTTGCCCAATCAGCAAAGCCATAAGAGCCTCTCTCATGGTCAGTCTTCCTCCTGAAGAAACACTGGAACCTGGACCCATCATGGGTGAAATGAATTCTAAACGATTAAAGACTGTTGTGGATAGTACTTGTGTTAAGATGATTTTTTTTCCGTTTTTTTTAATCAGATGATAAACAAATCTAGAACTACATTTCACAATAGTAATTCAGGCAATGGATTGGTTCTTCATTCCTGAAGGAGGGTTTTGTAACGCTAATGTGGGCTGTGGGTGTGTTTGTACATTACGGTAACTGGTTGTGAGTGTTTGTGTGGAGGTGTGTGTGTCTGTTGAATATACGTTCAGTCCAGTGTAAACACAACTCACGTGTTGAAGTTTTTGTAGTAGTTTTGAAATGATCTCCAAAGTATGAATGATTTTCCTGTGTTCCTAAATATAGATGCACTGCTTGTTACCAACTGTTGGACGTAAACGCATCAGTTGCAGATGTTGAACGGACGTGACGTAAATGTGTCCGTTGGGAGAGAGTGTGTCATCAATGTGAGAGAGCTTTGCACTGCACGTTGTGATTTGAGTTGCCTTTTTTTTAAAAATAAAGTATCCCCTTCCCGTGGAGTTGGTGTTTGTCCCAGTTATTTTCAACGAAGACTTCTTACGCTCTTTAAAGGGTCAACGACCAAAAAATCAGAGAATCCTACTGTGGCGTTGTGTTTCCCAAGTCCATCGTCACAGGTTTCACTGATTAGAACATCAAGCACAATTAGGGATTTGAGCTATCAACTTTATTTTATTTGGTAAAAATATCTGTGAAATTGACTTATCTTTAGAATTGTACATGAAGTTCCATTTATTTGCAATAATAAAAGTATATCTTTTACTATTTTAATTTCTGAATTTATAAATATTGAGGTGGGTAGCAATCATAATCTTCAAGATAACAGATCTCGACAATGACTAGATCTAGATCTAGATCAAGTAAGTAGATCTAATGGTTACAACTGTAGAGATCTAGATCTGACCCCTATATTTCTTTCACATTTAGATTATTCAAATGCACTTGTTGGGATTTCTTTGGACTTTTCTAGACTTATTTGGAAATGATGCACTATTGATATACATGTAGATCTAAATTTTTAGAGGGTTTTTCATATCTTGCTATTGGTGCGAGTGAAAATATGTGCATACATTGGTTTCTTCAGTCAAGGTGTGCACTGCAATATTAGTATTTTAAATGCTTAAACTGAATGTTGTTCAAAGAAAACATGTTTAGTGTTTTGAACGCATCATTCTATCCAGTGTACAATTTGGATCAAACTCTGGTGAGTTGACTATTCAGTTATTATCACCTTTTTTAGAATAATACTTTTTTCAGCTTTATTTAAGTAGAAACACAGATTTTTATGCAACAATGTTTTGTACCAAATTTCATATGGATACATTCACTAGTTTTCGAGTCCATAAGCCTTTTATGGGCTCTGCTGCAGATCTGTGGTACAGTTTCACTAGCTTTGAGTTTTTGCCCATTAATACATGTCAAAAACCCATGAGACCTTTTACTAGTATTAGGCCAGCCCTATCACAATGGAAAACCTTGAATTTCTCACTGAAATAGAGTTAAACCAAGTTTTTCATGACACCACAAGTCAGGACTTATCACAACCAGTAATGCCATTTATGGCAAGATTTCAACCAATTTCGGTGAGGAATTTAGGGTCCTTTGTTGTGACAGGGCCATTCCCTGCCAGGAGTTCGAAGTGCAAAAGGGTTAGATGTATAGCTATCTCAAATTGAATGCTATATTTGAAATTAGCATGTCAAAATACAAAACAATGTGAAGTTTTAGCTTTCTATATTTAAAATGAGTTGACTAAGTAAAAAATGTGTTTATTCAATATTTTTCTACTGACACATGAAATTTAATGTTTTGCCAAATGTAGTGTCATATAATTTAATAACTAAATGAGATGTGACACAATGAAATCAGTCAAATTTTAGCATATTGAGTTATTGGTACTAATATTAAGCTTATTCATTTCCCTTTTTGTATGTGAAAAACTTTGTTCTACTTTAAGATGAGTCAGGCTATTGGAAATTAAAGACAATGGAGATCACCTGTTGCGGCAGCTGAGTCAGTGAGAAAATGGCCGGTCACTTTTGTAAACCCTTATTTATCTTTGTTAGCCCATGCCACTAAATTACAACTTTTGGGCCTTTATTCAATCTATTTCAGCACATTTAACTCTGAAATGTATTTTTAGATTAATATAGAAGTGTTCTGGGAAGAAAAAAAATTGCCTTAAAAATTTTCTCACTGTTGAAAAACATGGGATTTCTCCAGTCACCTTGGTTTCATTGTGCCACGTCTAAAATGTCTGAGATGCTTGAAAAAAAATTAGGGCTCTTTTCCAGGCTGTAACAATCATGTCACAGAAGTTACAATAAGATTGAAAGATAAATTTTTATTTTATGAGCATCCCAATTTGCCATCTGGTTTGCTAGGTAAGGGAAAATCCCCCTGATTTTGACCTTTTTTTTTTCAAAATGTACAACCTATGTGATGTGTCTCTACTTTTTATTGGCTTTCAAAGAGGATTTTCATATGTGTTTATTGTAAGGCGCCGGCTATTTGGGCCTACTGGTGCAGCTAGACCCGGGGGTCTATCTGGGCCTATTTTTGCGCCTCTTTCT
>JBCAUA010000012.1:553543-567164 GCA_038406235.1 Peronia verruculata | reverse complement strand
TATCTATCTATCTATCTATCTATCTATCTATCTATCTATCTATCTATCTATCTATCTATCTATCTATCTATCCGCCCGTCTGTCCGCCTGTCTGTCTGTGTCCATCCTTCTACAGTCTGTCTCTCCGTCAGTCACCTCAGTTCGTCGGCGCATCTTTCCATCCGTCCGTCTATCTATCCTGTCTATCTGCTGCCCTTTCCGTCCGTCGACCACTACCACTCCAATTAGTCTGCGTACCTGTTCGGCTATTTGTCCCTGTCTGTCCTCATATCTTTTATTCTTCCCCCCAATGTCGTTCGTGTCTTCTCACTACACCTTGATTCTCTCTACCAGCTGTATACAATACTACAAATCCTTCCAAACTGAACGATAACAACTAGGATATAATCGGAGAATGATCTAAAGAAGAAATAATGCACAACACGATTCAAATCAATGTAACAAATAAAATAGCCTTGAACTTCAATTTGTTTGTATTGCAATAAAATATAATAATTCGCGTAAGATAAATCTTACAATACACATCTGACACGTATTCCTCGAAAGGAAGGGAAAAAAGGAGATGCGGCGGTGTGTGTGTGTGTGTGTGTGTGTGTGTGTGTGTGAGAGAGAGAGAGAGAGAGACAGAGAGAGGGGGAGGGGGGATTAGAGAGTCTATAATATGCATGATATGCTGTGTGCACGATCGAAATACAATCCGCGCTTAATAATAATCTAGACACCGTCTTTTGAAGATAAAGCACAGACGGATAGTTGCCATTAACTCTATGGGACTGGAAACCACTTTCGAAGTTCAAAAGAAAACTGTAGACATATATTTTTAATTTATTGACACGAGTTCGCCAACTGTACACTTTCTTTATCATTATTATTATTAGTTTAGGCTATATTATTGTTATTATTATTAACTGCCTGAATATTCTCCATCGTTTAGAAACGTATCTGTTGTAGAGGTATTTTATTATTACATAAAAGCAAGAATATCGTTGACGTCAGCTTCGACAACCTGCATTGTGCCGCTTCCCGCATGGCGCTGTCATATGACTGTGCTAGACCACACACAAGAGGTTTAAAATTTTCGACTTTCAGGTTTATCGCACTATAGATAAGCAATGTTAGTACATGTATATATAAATTGAGATCGCAGTTTTATAACACAGACTTTTTAACGCAGTATTCAGTACTGTCATCTATGTTTTGAAGTCTTGTTTTTGGGGTTTTAAATGGTTAAGATAAGAAGGACTGTTTGCATCAGAGAGTTAATTATGGGGAGAGGATTCCCAGATCGGCACAGGAACTTTGGCAATTAATAAGGTTTTTAAAAAAAGGACGATTCTTGTCATAAAAGAAAGATTCCCAGAATAGCGACCAGTTATTATTATTATTTTTAAGGAAGATATGTTGAAGAAAAGGGAGATTCCTGGAATAGCACGGAAATATTAGCGACCAGAGGGGCTTTTTTTATTTTATGAAAGGAGGATTTATATTGAAAGATGAAGCCTCCTAGAACAGGACAGAAATTTTGGCTATCAGAAGATTTTGAGAAAGAAATATTCTTGTTGAAAAAAGAAAGATTCCTAGAAATCTCGGCGATCAGATGGTTAAAAAGGGGGAAAGATTCCTGGAGCATTCCAGCCCTGTGAAGTTTTCCAATGTAAAGCAATGAAAGGCTGAGATCGCGTTTGAAGTTCAAGCCAACAATTAGCCGTGTGAGAGAACATTCATTCAGTGCAGCTGGAAAGGCAAGAGTGCGTAGATTACTGGGTGTCGCAGGGACAGAGAAGGTGGAAGAGTCTAGACTATCTCGACTTAACAGCACAGAGCTCACCAAGCCCTCGCTCGCTCGCTAGCGTTTTCACGTTCCTAAATCCAGTATAGGTTTTATCTAATAAGCAGTTCGGGACTTATATTACAGGACAAAGAAGCTAAACCCATCTTTATATATATATATATATATATATATACGGAGGCTCTCTGTATTTCTGTAGTGAAATCATCTACTCAGACAGACTTTTTTTTTTTTTCGTCCTCTTGTCTTTCTTTCTTTCTGTTTTTTTTTTTTTTTTGAATTAGTTGGGTAATTAAGAGCAAATGTCAGTCCAGAAAATTTCAACCATAAGTTACCGAGAATTACTAGAGACATCCTCTTATCTCTCTCTCTCTCTCTCTCTCTCTCCCTCCCCCCCCCCTTTCTTAGAAATCTTGACCCCCTGACAACCGTTCTAAATAGCGTACACCGAAGGCATCTTTTCAGTAGGCTACAGTATTTGAAAGTTGATACGTGGCTTTTCCAACGTCGTGTGTTTTACTTAGAAATCACAAATAGAATTTAAATTTACATAACATGTTATATGACAGGTGGGAAACACAAAGAGCGGGGGGCGGGATTTATACGTAGATTCTCTGCTCCCACCTACAGGTGGTTATGCCCGCCGTCGTTGGGGTGTCTCCCGTAGAGTACCATCCTCGACATTCCAGATGAGACATCTCTTCTCTCTCTCTCTTCTTGCTCCTGTCTTCTGTCCCGCTCTATTTCCTCTCTTCTTCTTGACGTGTAAACGTATATATATCTTACCATATTAAACACAATACAGCCGTGATCGCGCTTTGTGTCGTTAAACCCGAACACAACAACAACACACACGAACAGAGAAATGGACATGGGAATTAAGATAAAAAGAGGCGAGGCAAGTCCGACAGATTGGCAGAAGAATGGGCAATACAGTCATGTGTTATACAAGAAACCCTCATTTATCCGTCGTCGAGTTATTCGTCGCACGACGTTATTCGGCATCACCAATCCTTTCGGCGCGTCGTGCATTTTTTTTTTTTTAGTAACTCAACGATCCCCAGGTGTCTAGTCTTCGCGGATAAGAGCGTATATATCGTGTATGTTACGCACGTTAAAGAACCCTAAAACTTCGCAATTTAAGATTATGAAGAGTGGGCGGGGACGCTCTTGTCCAGGGCAAAATTTCCAATTTCCAGACTTTACCTGCAAATTCAAATAGTCTGTTCCCTCCCTTCCTCTTTCCTTTTCTTCCTTAACCGGTATCACATAGGTAAGTGTACAACAATGGGATCGAGAAGGGAAAGGGGGCAGGGGGGGGGGGGGAACGACGTCATGTCAGAGCTGTTTTCTAAAATCTCTTTGATGTCTTAAGTTCACGTGAATTATTCTACAACCCCACTCCCCCTCCCGCCCCTCCCTTCAATTTTCAAACACGCTACACATTTTTGTTCCGTCTTCTTTCTGTCCTTCTATCTTCTTCACCCCCCCCCCCTTTCCCACTTTCAGAACTCCGACTTGACAACAACAACAGCAGCAGCAGCACGAGACAGACTGGCGATCGGTGGGCGCAATCTGCATACAGATGGATGAATACTTTCCCACCTCCCTTTTCCCCTTCTTTTATTTATCTTTTCTCTCGCCCTCACCCACCCCCGCCTCCTTTCATCCCCCGCACATCCGTATACATGTACTTTATTTAGCCTACTGTTTGTTCTGTGACCTTGGCATTCCTTTGGTTGGCCTCTGGGCTATGCGTGTGTGTTCTGTGGTACTGTCCTTTGATCTCGCTGGCCTCACCCACCCCCTCTCCCCGTTCCCCCTCCAATCTACCCTTCCTTTTACATGGCCCCTTCTCTCTCTCTCTCTCAGTCTCTCTCTCTCTATCTCCATCGCACCACTCCCCACCCTAAGTGCAATATTCATTGTTGCACGCCACTGCATTCATTCATAACACCATCCTAGTATCTGCCCACTATGTCACAATCACTTTTTACGTAATCCCTTAAGTCGGTTTTTGTTCTATTTTGTGTTACTTTTGCGGTCTTAGTCCACAATCGTTTAAGTCGTTTTGTTTGTTTTTAAGTGTCATTCCATGATCGATTAAATCGATATTTATTTTATTTATTTATTTATGTATTTATTCATTGTTGAGATTTTGAGTTATGAATGGCAATCGCACATTCTATAACTGACCCAATTTAACAGACATGAAATATTTGTTTCGTTAATTCAGTCCTCCTTTTTAAGTCCAAAAGTCACTTCTGCTTATACCAGTTTTGACTGATTTGTGCAGTTGATAAAGGGTTTTTCTCCCACTTTATCAAAAACATCCAAAACTAAGTTAACAAAGCCATAATATAAAAACGATAGCGTACATTCAATTCTTAACTCTCATACTACATTGTTTCAGTCTGTCAGTCATTCTTAAATCTTGTCAACTTTTCAGTGATTATTTATGCAGTTATTCATAAATCGCTGTACAACTGGTTTGAGCCCCAAGTCACGAATATGACACCTGCTTTACAAAGACCGGTTAAAGATTCCACATAATTATTTTGAAACGAAAATGATTTTCATCTGGGGTTTAGTTTCTTCTTCAGAAAATCCGAACATCAAACATTTGCACTCTTGCTCACAGTACTTTGATCTCTTTGTACTGGTCTTATTTTGTCAGTTTTGAAATTCTTTGCTTGATTTATGCTCTTTACATTTCTGCTGTGTATTTAAAATCTACAGAGGGGGGGGGGAGAGCAAGAGAATTAAAAAAAAAGAAGAAGAAACGAGTGTCAATGAAAAAGAGCGAAAAGACTGTAAGAAAATATACTAAAGGAAGAAAAAGAATAGAAACTACAAGATATGACTTCACATTTTATAACTGAATGACAAACATGAATGAAGTCTGTGAAGCTACGGAGATAAAATAACAGCTCAGTCAATTCAAGTATGACAGCGGTATATAAGCTGTTTTCTTTCTTTCTTTCTTTAATATGTTTCTTTTCCTTTATTGAAGTCTGTCGCACGTAGTCTACATATTATGGCTTAGAAAGAAAGTCGGTAAGGCAATGGAGACACACACACACACACATACACACACACAGAGAGAGAGAGAGAGAGAGAGAGAGAGAAAGCGAAGTAGACAAAAAGTACAACTTTCAACACCACCATGTCGACTACCATGCATGACTTGACCCCCATAGTTAAGATCGAATAATAAAAACCTACCAGACCTTATCTTTACTGACATAATCCCCCTACCGCCTTCATCTATTCGTTTCGTTTCTTTTCTTATTTCTCTTTTTAACAAAGCATACACATAGCCTTCTGCCCCTATCTCCACTTTTTTTTTTTTTTTTCATTCTTTATTTGCTTGACGAATCTTGAAGAAAAATAAATATCCCTCTCCCCTTTCACCAGATCCCTTTTCTTTCTTTCTTTCTTTCGTTTCCTTTTTTTTTTTTTTTCCTCTCCCTTGAATCGCTTTGTCTGATTTAATGCCCGAGCTAATAGCGAGCCGACTCGACATCAAAGGGTGGCGAACAGCGCATGTGTAATTTATATGGCCAATGGAGTTCCCTCCTCAAAAGACGCGACTTGGCCCAAGTTATCCCGCACCGCGCTGACAAATTTGCCCTCCCAAAGCCGACCTGAACGCGGGGGTAACTAAGAATGAAAGGCAGAGAGAGAGAGAGAGAGAGAGAGATAGATTGCATCCTCCCCTCTCTCTCTTTTTTTTTTCTTTTATTTGAAGATAGGATTCGTGTGTTTGCACGTGGAGTTTATGAAGGTTTTCATGTGTTACCATCCGGAAGACGCTGTAGAAATCCAAGCTGTTACTAGAGCGAACACCAAAATGTATACCAGACACGCCACCACTCTCACGAAAAGAATTCCAGTCATTTGTCTATATATTTATTTATTGTTAGTACATTTCTCAGCAGGATCCTTCATGTTAAGATATATTTGCATGACCACTGCCAGTGGCTCCACATTATCCTACTACAGCAGGTAATTTTCACTTGAGAAGAAAATTGACCTGTTTCCATTCAATCGCGATAGCTCGGCAGTCTCAGCAGAGAAATTATAACACGTTTTATGAATCGACACTGAAATGGGCGATGAATTATAACGGCTCGTTTGAGTTGGGATAATAACGTCTAGGAAAACACCATTAACTCGCTCTGAAACAACTAAAATAAGCCCCCCTCTATTAATGGAACATTCGAAAACTCAATGTTGATTTTATCTGCGCTCTGATTGGTGCGGTACTTCTAAGCCTTGTGACGTCACTCAATGGGGGCATTTTCGGCGTCAGGGCACATGTTCCAGGGCGACCCCTTGTGTACCTAAGCTTGTGTGTGTTACTGTCGGCTGGGTGTGCTGTCGGCTGTTTTTCGTTGTGATAGAGGAAATCTGCTCCAAAAAGTTGATTAAACTGTGGATTCTGAAGTGCAGCTGAAGGAGCAAGATACTAGCAGCATCTTTGTGTTGTGATCCTAGCCTATTTACAGCAGGATCGTTTACAAGGGCACACGGTTCATCTTCTTCTCGTGCGTTTCTTCGGCACATCGCGTTTTTTTCCACTGCTCCTCGCGCCCAGACTAAAGCCTACTCACCCAGTTTCGTCTCCGGCATCCAACCTGTGCTTTCGCAAGAAAAAAGAGGATTTTATCTAGATCTAGATCTAGAGTATAGATCTATTTGTGTTCTAACATTCGATTCTTGGATAATGTGATATATACGCTATCGGTTGTGTAGCAGATTCAAAGTGTAAGTAGACAGACTGTAGATTAGATCTAGATCTTAGACTGGACTTGCAAGATTTGCAAGACCTGGTCTACATTTAAGTTAGATCTAGATCTAGATCTAGATTCTACACTTTCAGAATTTTAATCTGTTTACATAGCGACGGACGAATGGTCGAATGACGCTAGCTAGTGTTTCTTTTGCATTTACGGAGTAGCAGACACCATTATACGTAACCATTTGTAAGGTGAAAAAAAAATGTATTGTTTTCATTAACAGAGAAGTTACAGATCTTCCGAGGCTGTGGTAGTTTTTTCAGTAACTCATGACAGGCTGCAGTCTTCCAAGATGAACCAAACTTTTTGTAGTGTAAAAGATCTGGATTTAAACCGATAGACTTAATTTCCACCTGTCATTCAAACCCTGTTCTAATGTTTTCATCCATGATTGTTTTGAAGAAGAAATAGATCTACTTTTATCACCAAATGAGAACTGAGTTTGATGTGAGCATTTTCACATTTGCCGTCTTTTCTTTATACAGAGTAGACCACTTTTTAACTCGATGCATTTTTAAAGCCAAAAGTGATTTTTATGTAGCCTAATGCATTATTCATGTTTACGAATGGCAAAGATTCCGCGTAAACGTCATCAAAGTTTGACGTTTAAGAGTGAACAGTCAAAAGCCATAACTTATGACTAATGCTGACAATTCCATCTTATCCTTCCTTTTTCTCCCCCCCCCCCCCCCCGCACACTTTTGTTCTTTGAAATTGTATGTTGGTTTATTAGTTTGTGTTGGGGTTTAGCTTAAATCATGTCGATCTAGAATCTATAATTTTTTAACTTTTGCCCTTACATTTAAACTATCTACACTGTTCATTCCATATTCTGCCCCTTGTGTTTCCCACTACCTCTAGTCTGACCCCCCCTCCCCCCATACCTTCTACCCTGTGCAAGGTGGCTAGCAAGTGCCTGAACCATACAGTCATACAGAAAATCCGTAGCCTAGATGAGAATAAATTGCTAAACAAGTCCCAGATATTATTCCAGATAGAAACCACGAGTCAACTTCCTCACAAAAGTATGGACGTCTGTTCCCTTCCCCCCCTCCCCCCGTTCTGTCTTTCTGTAGAATACATCTTTGCAATGTAATAGGACAGAGAAAAACTCACCAACTAAATAAAACACACACACACACACAGATTGAAGGTTAAGCCTGGATCCAGCAGTTTCTTTGAATAAAATTGGGGGAAGAACGCTAAATCTGTGTACTGCTTGTCGACTCTGCTTGCTAGAGAGGAAAAAGAAAAAAAAAAAAATAGAGAGAAAGAGACATCAACATATAGATCTAGATTTATTTACACACAGAGAACAACAACAAAACATTGTGTGATATATGAGCCAAATCTTGAGTTTTCTTGAAATGGATCAAGAGATGAGGGAGAGGAACGTAATGGATCTAGAGATTCAAAAAAAATGATTAAGCTGAAGAAAATGATGAAAGAAAGGGACCTTTTAAAATAAAACTACACCAAGTGTGAGGCAAGGTGTGGTGGGCCACTGTGTACCCTACCTCTCCTTCACCCAGGCAAGTTTTGCGAATAAATGCGTTAAAAATAGTCGCAGTAGCGCCCCCTATGTGTCCAATCAGTGAACCATAATGGCGTCAATGGCGGCCTGGCCTTGCATTAGAAAGGGGTGACAGTATTGTTTGCAGGGATTTCGTTTCACTTCGGGTAAATGTCTAGTTATGGTTAAATCGAGTTTTCAGTTACTGGCTCCCGTTTCTGTAATGTAGTTTGCATGTCGCCATTCAAGGTTGTTGTGTGAAACTCGGTTTACGCCTTGAGTCTATTGTCTTCAGCGGCGGAGCAGGCGTCTTGTCAGAACATTAGATCTATCCTTAGACACGAATTATTCCACAAGAACACAACGCTACTCTCCTTATAATTTGACTTAAACGTGCAACTGTTGTCTTTTCAGTCTAACAAATATCTTCTTTCATTTGTTGTTTTATTCGATCTAGATCTAGATTTGTAGAACGATTTAAATGCAGATATCCAAGATCAAGACTCTAGATCTAGAATCTAGGCGACCAGACTCAACAAGTCAAGATGGAAACGCCAAAATGGTTAATTTTGCAATGTGAAGTTCAAGACAAGGAAAAGTTCAGACCTCTGCAGTTCCCATATTTACCCTCCTAACACACTGGCCCAGACCATTTAAAAAAAAAAAATATAAAAAATCCAGACATCCTTGCTCATTCCTTCACAAATTGGTGTGTAGAAATAAAATCTTTTTTTTTTTTTTCCTTCAACTTTGAATTAAAGAAAGCAGTCTAGACCAGCAACTGAAGCTGCCAAAAGAAGAAAAAAAATGCTAACTGAGAATCAGATCTTGAGTCTAGTCATAATTTGTAGATCTGCTAGTCATGAAGGAATTTGATATGTGGTTGTGCAACATGAAAAATAACAGATCCAGTTCTAGATCTATATTGAAACTGTAGGAGGTTTGCTCTCTCTAGCTTGCATTGCCCACAGTAATCCCAGAAGTGCGATATTGTTTGAAAACAGTCTACTAAATTTCTGACACCAACTCTTGTTTAGATCAAGGCTAGATCTTTCATGAATTGTATGTACTGATGCATAACATAAATGTGCATGGTGAGAAGACCTAAATGTTTAACAAGCATGAAATTTTCATCAAAATAGGATTTAATTATTGTGTTTTGATCTTTCAGTCAGCTATATCATTTCATCTTGAATTTTACAATGTAGAAGTGGGAAATCCATTTTGGGTAGTATGACAGTGTGAGAAAAATGTCAAATAACACAATCTTTCCTCCAGTGGCCATCTGTGAAATGAGCACCTTTTAGTTAAATTTTTAATTTGATGTTCGGCAAAAGAATTATAACTCATATCAGTATTATATTAAAGGAGATACATCGTCTTTGATGTTTTACGTTTAGTTTGTCAACCATATAATACAAACCTGTTGTAATTTTTTTCAAATTATGTCTGATTCACCCCAGTCCTAATTGAATTCAGCACAGATAAAAGGGTCTGAGTAATTTATTGCATTGTTATGAGTGATCTCTGGTTGTACATTATGACAATAAGTGGTACTTCATCAGTTTTTTATTTTTTTTCTTCTTTTGTTGCTGGTTAAGATGACACGCTACGGAGCGCTTTGAAGTTTGGAGCGCTAATGGGTGTTTAATTGATTTTGCACTCGTTTATTGTTTTTTTCATTGTAGGCTACCCAGGAAAGTGGAAATACTTTCATAGTGCTTCCGAATGCAAAGTTGAGTTGGTCCCTGTAAAATGTTTTTAGACAGTTTGCTACAAGTTGTGATATAATTAAATCCCAAACCTTTATTACTCAGAAATTGTGCTCCTTACCTTATTGCATTTTTTTTTTTTTGAAGTGATAGATGTGTCAGCGTCAGTTTAATTCACAGGAGGCGCAAATAGACTAAATGTGAGAGAGAACTGAGGTCAGTTATATAATGTCCAGTATCGGTTGGTCAGTCATCTGTAATCTTTGAGAAATTAGTCTAGATCTGGCAAGAAACTTTGCCCACGATATATTTACTGCTCCCATGTTGATCAGTAGACGACACCATGAAAATCTAAGTTTGTTTTTAGGTAGATCAAAGACTCTCTCGAACATTTTTGTCCTTTTAGTAAGATCAATTTATCTGTGGTGAGTACATTTAATTCAACTAATATTTAACAGTTTCAAAGAGACATTGTTTAAACAAAATGCAATTTCGTCTCATTTTTGTGAAGAGCAACCATTAGTATCAGTCTTATATTACGTATCACTGATGCTGTGATTCATGTAACAGAGGAACAGCATTTGTCGCCATCTCTAAAAAAAATACGTTTTAATGATCAAAGCATTGAAACGCTACACCACACACAATCTGTCATATTGATCATCAGCTTTCACTGTTGAGCTATTTGATAATACATTGATACATCTGGGCCTTTGATGTCTCCCACGGTTGGTGGATAGCATTTCTGGTTAGTTCTCTTATCACTGGATTACATTTCTCTCATGAATTAGCAGTGATTTTGGCTGGCATTAATATCAAAAGTCTATTATTTCATCTATGAGCAGCTGAGGTTTCAATGATTTATTGCAGAAGATACTCTTTGGTACAGTACAAACACTTCTCAGTTAAAAAAAAAAAAAGCTGTGAATTATGGTCACCGCGCAACATTTATTTGAAGTTCCTGTGGAGTGAGAAGCTCTTTGCATGCCTATAATTTAAAACAAAATTATTGTTTCTCATGTAGAGGTTAATCCTCTGTCATTTTTACTAATGTCAGACTTTTTTGATCAAAGCGATCTGAGATAAAGGATAATGCACTGGGCCGCAGAAAGCTATCCCAGCATTGTTGATGATGAATTTATAGAAGGAGAGATAAACAAGAAACCAATACAGTTGAGGAGCAGTAATCCATCGCCATTAAAAATTGCCCTTTGATGCTTGTAAATCTGCTCAGCTCATTGCTCCTATGGTTCAGTCAGCGTCAGGGCTGCTAATGTATTTTAATTGACTGAGGTTGTCCCTTTGATGTATTCGTCTCCCATTTTCCCCTTCTCTTCCTGTCGGACGAGTAAGCTCATTCCATTAGAAGTAACTGTCGACAACTCCTCTTAGGGCAGAATGTTTTATGTTCATGGAAAGTAAAATTTGATTTGTTTCAATATTTTAATTCTCAATTTTCATCTAATTTATTGTGCCTAGTTGTCGTGGTGGGGGAATGGAGGTGAAGTAAGTGTTGAAGTGGTGACTTGGACATCACATTAAAGATGTCAAAAAAAAAAAGGTCAGGCAAAGAATTTCTCAAAAACGTCTGGCTCATGATCAAAAGACCTGTCTTCGTGCAATTAAGGCATCACATAGTAACTATTAAATAGTCTTCATATGTTCCAGTAAACTGGTATTCAGGTTTCGCTTCATCAGATATCGGACAGGCTTTCAGCCCTTGCCCTGTGATCGTTGATAAAAGTGCTCTAGCCTGTTGTCAGTGCAGAAGGTTATAGATTTTTTTTTTTTTTATCAAAGGTGCTGTTCCTTTGAAGTCTGTTCTTAATAGATGGGGGCTCGGGAGGGTGGCTGTCACATTACGATTACATCAGGCCAAACAATGAAAAAAAAAAGTTTCGTTTTTCTTGGCTTATTGCTTGCAGATAATAAGCAAAGAAAAGTGTGTGCGTAGTGGGAGTGGTAACATTGTTTTCTGGGAAGATAATGTCTTGGGAACATATACATTGTATTTGTTTGCCTGTCAGAAAGAAATGGCTTATGAATGGCACTGATTTGTAAAAAAAAAAAAAAATGCCTTACAGCAGAAACTATATTGATATCTTTGGCAACTTGTTAATTTTACAGTTCTAGTACTGTAGTTATAAGGTTTAGATGTTGCTAACCACCAGCTGTTTATCATTCTGTTGCATGATAAGATTTCCTTTAGCATCACCATAATATGTGGTTGGTGATATAAAATTTCATGGGGCCAAAGAATGTGTTTATCAGGTCATTAGATTTTGGGTTCTTTGTCATTAGAATAAACAAAAAATGTACATGATTGTATTGTGTGCAGTTTGCTGCATGTGAAATGCTGAGTGAGGAATTTTGCAAAAATTTGTTTATTGATAGTGGAAGTGTTGCATGTTCTTCATGTTGCAAGGGGGTGCCCACAAGTAACCTTACACTTACTTGAGAGATTTTTTGACAGTTAACTCAGACTTAAGAACACTGAAATGAATTGCTGTGTATCTGTAATATTGATAACAAACTTAGCAAACACAGTTCACTTATAGACTACTTGTGTTCTCAACCAATAGCAGTTGGCTGTTGTCTTTGTCACAACTAAACATTGTAGTAGTCTTAAAATTACAAGATGTAAAGTTATAAATTATTTGCACTCCTTACATGTAGCTGATACTAGATAAATAGAATGCAGTAACAATCACTGTAGATTGCCGACAAAAAAAAAAAGAAAAAGAGAGAAGGCAACAACTAAAGGAAAATCTGGTCTTCCCAGTTCTTATGAACTTCAGAGAAGTCAACCTGTTAGAAAAAGAAAAACTCAAACCCTGAGATAGGGTCCGCATCATCCTGGCCATATCACTTACTTTTAAGAAATTACAGAATATCACTTTCTGGATAGGAAGGTTTTTCTGGTGGCAAGAGACAGGCAAGAAATATTTTTCCCTTTGTTTGGGAGGATTCACTTTAATTTTGTCATGCATTCATTGGGCTGTTGTAGAATAGTGTGGGGGGAAAAATAATAATAAAAATTGTGGTATGATTTACTGTTTCCAAAGAGTAGACATACTTTAGCACCTGGATCTGTAGTGTGGTGATTGAATTGGTCAGCACCGTGGAATTTCTTGTAGTTCAGCGGCAAAACAAAGGGATCAGTAGAGCTTAGTTAAAGGTTACCCAAACCTAGAGCCTAGGAATTCCTGCCGTCCGTCTCTCGCCGTCCTGTCCCCGCTCCCATACCGCTGGCCCTTACATTCTTCAGTGCCTATCTAAGCGAGGGTTAACCAGGTCCTGGCGAGGGCAGTTACGCTGAACCAAAGATGAAAGAAGGGGCTTTTATCTGACCTACTACTAGCTATGGCCTGGATTAATGGGCAAGGGGCCTGGAATGTGAGTTAGCCTTAATAACTTGGCAACATTTGCATGCATTGCGAGCTTGGCTCTTTTCACTTTCCCAGTAAGGCCTTCCCCCTCTTTAATATAGCAGGGGTCACCACAGTACTGGGCCGTAAAAATAGGAGAAGGGGAAATAGTCGCCAGTCAGCCTGGGATTCAACATTCCCATGACTGGCCAAATTGTTGTGTTGGTCTCTGGCACTCCTAGCCCTTCTCCCTACCTTTCATTTGGTGACATTGTTCACAGTATTTACACTTTATGACTCAGGTGTGCTGGTCGGCCTTTCTTTTTTCTGTATTGTTAGCTTGTTGTTTGTTATGTTTTACTTTTTTCAGTTTGAGAGAATGATGACTGGAAGCCTGTTTAACATTGTGCCTTTCGGGGGGGGGGGGGGGGGGGGGG
>JBCAUA010000012.1:523183-539496 GCA_038406235.1 Peronia verruculata | reverse complement strand
GCAGAACCCGCGTTTCGATCCCGGCCTGTTTTGCTCCATGAGCAGACGCCATACCCATTGAGCCACTGCGTCCCCTTTGGTAATTACATTGTTGAGCTTCGAGCTAATATCTTAGAGACCACTCCTATGATGATGGGTATCACTGAATCCTTTGCCCACACGACGCCCACAGTTAAAGCCATTCTCTCCTCGGCAATTAGTGCAGATCTTCATCGCCTAGGCCCACCATTAACGGGTATTTGCTTTTCAGTTGATGCGCTCATCGACCGGTTTATAGCAAACGTACGAGCGCTCAGTTTGATGGGTCTGCGTCAGTTTTTAGCAACATGGATGGTGCTCTGTTGAATACGTAGTCCCGGGAGGGGATTGTGGTGGTTGGGGGGGGGTGACCAGTGGCCGAGGGGTTAGGCGTCTGCTCCTCTGCAAAAACTTTTAACATCGTGTTCGAATCCTTCCGTCTAGTTATCGTATTGTTTGTTTTTCTTAAGCCTTTTCAGTCCTATGAAAGTAGGATTATCTCGGCTTTTAGAAGTTGCTAATTTTTGCTGAGAAATTTGGTGGGAGGAAATTTGGAAATTTTGCCCCAGACAGCGACACTCGGCCTATGCTTCCGCCGATTTTGAACGACCGAGTATTCTTTAACGTGCGGAACGTACACACGGGATTCGAATCACGTACGTTGCTATTGTCCTGAACACTCGGTCCACTGGACAGCACCCCCCCCCCCCACATCACACACACACACACACACACAAAGTTCAAAGGCGTTCTGCTTTCATGGATTACGCCACGATACGCATGCTTCTGTCTGTTAACCTCTGACACTCACCTCGTCTGTTGCTCCCTTATCCTCCATCTCTTCCCCAAAGATCAGACGGGGTAAAGGAGGTGGCGGGGCAGTGAAATAGTTACCCAGGAAATCAGTCATCAATCAATCAGGGATTGGTGGGAAGAGGGGGGGGGGGGGGACTAATTCTGGCGTATACTGGCTTGACACCGTTTCTTTGAAATGCCTTTTTAATCTGAGAGAAAATCCACATTCAGTTTTGTGAAATTTCTATAAGCACTCAGCGAACAAAACACACTTTTTAGACAACGATAAACGATGCTGTTGATTATGTAAGTAGCCATTCAGTCCCGAGAAACTAAAAAGTACATGGACTTGCGTTTTTTTTTTTTTGTCAGAAAAAATTTATAGGTTGAAATTTGGAAATGTTGCCCAGACAGCGGTGTCTCTGCGAACTCCATCCGATTTGTAACTGCCAAGAATTCTATACTGTGCGCAATTTACACAAGGGATGTCCGAAAATTTTCGCCCATATTCAAGAAGACTAGGCATCGGATTTCCCTACCAAAAAGAAGGGATAAGTCATGGAAAAAAAATGCAGGTTCTGAGTCTTTCCTGTTCCCTGACTGTAGAATCCAAGACCCGAACCAGCGCACGGCCTCCAAGTCGTAAGCTTTTCGCCGAGTAGCAGACACCTAACCATCCGGCCATGGTGAGCCGTGTGATGCAACAGATTGGCCGTTGATATCATGGAAAGCTTTATCTGAATACGTGGTTGTTATAAGTCGTGAGAATGGCGTATGTCAAAGTGGCGTTTGATGTGAAGTACAGAGTAAATCAGTCCATCAATCAGTTAGGGATGTGTGGTGGGGGGGGGGGGGGGCTCGGCCGTTGTCAGATCAAAGGACCACTTACCTGTCTCCTGAGCCCTTACCGTCTCTCCTCCCCCTCTCCATCCCTCTCTGACTCTCTCTGTCTGGACTCAGAGATACGAAAGCACTGTCATTGACCATCGGCGACGGGTCACTCACCTACTCTTTCATTCTTTCGCTCACTCACACATTCGTTCACTCACTCGCTAACTTACTTGCTAGTTCACTCACTCATTCAGTCAATCAATCAATCAATCACTCATCCACTCATTTAGTCACCCACTCACTCGCTCGCTCGCTTGCTTGCTTGTTCACTCACTCCCTCACTCTCCACCCACTCACTAGCATACTCACACACATACACATTCGTTCACACACACACATTTGTTCACTCACAGACACGCACACTCACACACGCACTCACTCACTCACTCACTCACTCATTCAACAACCAGGAAATGATTCGTCTCGCCAGCCGGATAAACTACAGGACTGACTTCCTGATTGTATGTTGACTACACCATCACTATACAGTTCAGCAACAGTTAACCCATGCTCTGTCCACCGAGATAACAGGTGACTGAACGGTTGTAACCCAGGGCTCACTGACCGTAACACGCATGTTAGGTTTGATTTTCATATGGCCATTAAAAAAATCATAAATATCCTTTGTTTTGTAGGGATGTTGTATCAATCTGTAATTTTAATAATTGTTGTATCATGCTAAATACTGAAGTTAACAACAACAACAAACAAAAACATAATTATAACAAAACAAAACAAAACTCTGAATCTGCTCAAAGACTCCCATATTTACTGCCTTAAAGTCGATGACACTTCAAGTGTTTTACAAATAGGTTGACAAGGTGTGCCGTGCCTGTCATGTATTGACATAAGACTTTATATTATCATCTTTTCAACATGAATTAATGTCATTATGGAAAAACAGCGACACTCGGGCCGTTTCATCCGACACGTTAAAGGTTAATGCACTTCGTTTGCAATGCGAGCTGGATGAGGAAACTCATTCACCCTCATAACTAAACACGTTCATGAATCAGCCGCTTCTTTGTTTTTCCCTAGACATTGACGGACATCGAAAGATCAAACAAAATGGTGATTAATCCTGGTTATTCCACATCGTTTTTAGTTCTTTTGTTGAAAACAGGAGGTGTAAAAGTTTGCAAATTAACGATTTTCCAGGAGAAACAAACAGTTGGCGGAGATTTGAATCTCTCAGTGCCGGTTTCTTAGAGGGACCAACTTTGCCCCACTTAGCACCGACAATGCTAGATGATAGCGACGGAGCCTCTCGCAAAGGGGAAATCGAAGTTGACATTTGACAGTAAGCCAGGGAGACCGCGCCCCTTTGATCTCCACCTTTTAATTTTTGTATTTGGTGTTGCTTCTAATCTTCCACGCTTTCTTTCATCTTTTTTTCCACGGCTCTTGTTGATGCTGCACTTAGTTCCTTTCACCTCTTTTCATCCAGAGGTAAAGAGAGGAACGAGGAAAAACAAGCTTAGTTTCCCTCTTTAATTTTATTTTATATTTGGATTTTTTGTTTCTTCTCCATCCAGCTATGATCGGTCGGACCCAGCCAAGACGTTCCGCCTGTCTCCTGCCATTTGATAAAGAGATGTGGTGGCGGCGAGTTAGTGCCGTGCAGTGTTTGTGACAGATAGTGGGTCGTCATGCTTTTGTTTATTCTCTCTACTCCTACAGAGATGGTTACCCGCACCCTTTGAGGAAAAAACAGCACCGGAAGGCCATGGTGAAAAGCTTTGCCCACCAGAACAAGGAGATTCGAACGGGCCTCCATTCGCAGATTATACCTGTAAGTACATACATGTTGTTGTTGTCATGAAATAGATCTTTGGTTTCCCGAACTTGCTGTCGAACTTAAGGAGACAGGAGGTTCTTCTCTCTGTGTACCCATTGGCGCACTAACTTCTTGGAAAACAAAGATATTGTAAGCAGAACTTAAGCGTTCAGGCAATAATTGTTCTAGTTAAATATTATATATTCATTCTCAGTTGGCTTTATATTCTTGGCTGATATCGCTGTGGTTGAAAAATGACTTTGAAGTGAAATCTAGGACTTAGTCTTGTGAGTTTTAGAATGGAGCTGCCGGAAATCAGATCTGGCAGTCACAGGAATATTTGGATGAAAAGGATCATTCAGTGTAGACGCATGTCTACTTTGCCTCTCATGATGAGCCAAACATAAGGCAGTTCCACAAACACGAGGAAGACATAATATTATTTTTTTTTTCAACCATAACGGGAAAGATGATGATATTGTATCAGTGCCAAAGCAAACAAACTTTCAAATTGTTGTCTGGCTCAGATGGTCGTGTTGGCAGTATGAACTGGAGAGGAAATGTCTATTGCACAATCACACAGAAATTGTGAGACTCAGATCCACTGTACTAGGTCAAGTCCGGAATGAAATGTCCTGTCTGACAGCGATGGGGGAAATGCCTTTTGTTGTTTCTGCTGTTTGAGTGACGCGTATTACTCAAGTGCAGACGGGAACTGTGAGTCAATAGTGGTTGATCTTCGATAGTCACCTAACACAATTGTGTTATTTTTTGACCACGGTTGTGAACAGCTGAGATAATCACCACTACATGAGGTTGAAAAGCTTATAAAAACCATGAGTCCATAGTACAGTCTCCGGTTTCCATCAGTCCAACCATCTGACAGGTTTTAACATATCTGTGTTGTTCGAGTAGATTGTCGCTCATGATATACACGGTATATGTACTACAACCGTATCCTTTTTCACAGATTATATTTCAACATGTTTAGGAAAGGCTGTTGCCTAAATTCTATTTCTTGATGTGTACCACAGCTCTCCCTCCCTCCGTCTGGTTCGTCTTTGATTTTTTTCCACACATTGAGAAGTCTGTCGTATTTATTTATTTATCACATAATGTGCCTCGGTTCCATCCATTACTGTTTGTTTTGTTTTGTTTTTGTCAACGATTAAAGTGGTGCGGTTTGGGTATAATTTACTCAGTGGGAGAGAGAAAGCTCAAAGTGTTTGTTTTTTAAAGCTAAAACTTTAATCCGATACCGGGAACTTTGATAACAATCTCCAGCATTCTGTTTGGGCTGAGGGCGCCTCGTGTTTGGCCCAGATTTCATTACTGCCGACATGGAAACATCAAACTTTGGTCTGGCACTCCTGATTAAAAGCCGCTCTGGCAAGGGAGTCTGAAGGGAAGGGGGACAGGAGGGGGAGACAAGCATTTCACCAGGATTGATGAGTACCAAGTGCATTTAATCCAACATCAAAGAACTGGTGTGCATGGGTAAAAAAGAAACAACGTCGCCTACACGCTCGGCCTTTTGTGAGGGAGCTGTACAGTCCGGCCGGCCACACTTTTGTGCGAGTACCCAAAGCAGGCCGGGGCGGGGCTGGCTGGGGTCGGGCCGGCTAGAAACGGCTAAATACTATTGATGTTTTGCCCCCTGATTTCGCTCGGCTCAAGTCGTGCATGGCCGGGGGAACAAGGAAAGATTACGGCAGGGGAGAGAAATTGAAACGTGTGCATGAAATGCGATCCTGCTCACAGAAGGGGGTTATTGCACGTGCCTTTGATCTCCCTACATCAGAGAGCGATCGGCTGGCTTTAGTTCTAGTAATTTCCTCTACCCCTCCTCCTCCCCTGCTTCTCTTCCTCTCACCACGCGCCTCAACTCGACTCTACTCTTGCCCGTGCTCTTTAATCAAGACCAGCATTTCCTCGGTACCTTTTAGCGCGGTCGTGTTTACAGGATGGCATAATCACTCACTCTTGGCCCTGCCCACTACAAAGTCAGCCAACATCTTTGATGAGAAGGAAGACACAGAGAGTTGAAAACACAAGTTGGCAGTCCCAAGAAACGGTTGTTGATAGTAATCCTTGCGTTCTTAGCATCCAAAAGCTACAGTGAAAAGACTGCACATTACTTAAGAAACAACACATTGACTTTGACGAAGCTGGAGAAAAGGACACTATAAAGACTTGAAAAGTTTTCAAAAGAACACAACAAAGGCACATGTCTAATAAGGCAAAGAAGTTTACCAGTATATGATAAATTTAACATGGTCTCTAGAAACCTACTCGTAGTAATTCAAATGCCCTTACGCCCCACAAGAAAGTATTTTTATTTAATTGATTAGCCCTACAGTTTTCTTTGAGATTTGTGCCTTAAAACATCATGATTTGATTAGTTAGTCGTTTCCTTTACAGTCATAACTGTTGGTCTTTTGATTATATGTCCTGTTGTGTGTTGGTGTTGTGTCAGTCTTAAACGAGAGAAAACACATTAACCCATTTCAAATGAACAGAGGTGCTGTCTTATAGTGATGTTTGAAAAACATTATGAAAAAGTAGTATAGCCAATAATAATGACCTGCTTCAAGTACTAAACTATGTTGTTCTTCCTGAAAATAACTTACTATCTTGGATAACTCATTGGCAATTTATGTATTTAAAAAACAAAAACAGACATCTTCTGCAGCCATAACTGGAACGGTCTTTGCAGCTTTACCCGCATTCCACTCTTCTTGATTGGCACTGACCAAATAAAGACTCTCTCAGTGCATTTTCTTCTCTGTGCCCACACATTCCCTGCCTTCAGACAGTCTTGAAGAATTAATGCTTTTTGATTGTCAATCATTATAGTGGCTACAGTCACCTGTAAAGTCCCCGCCAGGTTGTTTGTCTAACAACTTGTTTGCTAGTCTGGCTGTGATGCTCTGCAGTCATCAGTTAGTTGGTTACCTCAGGGCATTGTAGGGGAAAAAAAAGGAGGCGAAGGGGAGATAATAGACTATTTATTGTAAACAGAGCAGTCCCTATTAATGATGATATTTTTCGAAAATTGTTTGTAAACTTCAAACGGGTTTTTGTCATGCCAGACGTCTTTGATGGAGAGCTCACGACCAGAATTGTTCAAATATCAAACAGCGCCAATAAACAGGTAATTACTCCAGTCAGGTGCGATTATTTGATCCCCTCGTGTTCTTGCCTTTGATCTCGCCGGGCTGACTCATTCACTCCTTGATTGCTCTTTAAAAAAAGAAGAAGAAGCCGTCCAATGCAGAGGAACTTTGCATTTATTTTAACAGGCTGAGAAGGGGAGGGGGGGGGGGGTGCCTGGAGGAAAACACAGCAGACACTCTGTGTTCACACAAGGCATTCCTTTGATGTCCTTGGCTGACTTGTGTAGATCACTTGTCTTTTTCTCTTTTTTTTTTTTCCTGTTCTGCTCTTTTCAGATTCCTTGTCTTCAGTCTAGGAATCTTTTTACCAGGATTCCTAAAAGTTACAAAATGTTTGTCTCTCCTGATTCTTGTCTTCCAGTTGGTCCAGCGTGAAGTCATTGGTTTATCAGGGCCCCTGTAATTTACAGCTGTGGTTGTTCAGTTTCAGCCCTTGTCTTGTATACATTTAACCCTTGGTTTGCCAGGATCCCTAGAAGTTATAAAATGTTTATCTTCAGATCCCTTGCCTAGCATCGGTTCCTGGAATAAATTTAACTTCATTTATATCCTGTGGTCCTTCCTCCACGTTCATCTTCTTGTCAGCATCAGGAATCCATTGTATATGGGAGGTTGACTATTGATTGATCATCAGAGTCAGGATTGAGATTTTGTGACATGGTGTATCCCATTCCAGTTTGATAAATAAGCCATATCAGTTTGCCACATTTTTGGCTGGTGTGACTTTGACTTTAAAAAGAAAAAGGCGTGAAGTCATCATCAGGATCAGGCTGATATTTTAGGACATTAAATAAGCATTCTTAGTTTGTCACTTGACACTCTTGGCTGGTGGCACTATGGTTGATAGGAACTTAGAAATGAAATCTAGTATTTGGGCTTGCAAGCTTTGTTGGGAATTGATAGTCTGGTATTAGGACTTCCAAGTTTTGTTTTGGGAAGTGAGGTCTAGTATTTGGGAATTGTAAGTTTTGTTTTTGGGACTGATGAAATCAGGATCTTTGCGGTCACTGAAAGATTGCGATGGAGGGGATCCGTCAGTGTTGCTAAATTTCAGGCTTTTGCTGTCTTTGGGGAGCTTTGATGAGCCAGTTAGAAGAAAGATAAAATATTTTTTTTGCAGCCATAATTCTAAAGATGATTATCCCTATGGTGATATGGTGTCAGTGCAGAGCAAATGAAGCTATGCGTGATTGTCCGACCCAGATGGTCGTTTTGGCAGCATGAACATTAGAGGAAATGTACATGTACAATCACACAGAAATTGTATATGCTTACATCCCACGGTGGTTGGTGTCACGTTCTTATCTAAAGGAAACAAACGTCCAGCTGTGATTAGACAGGAAACAACCTTTTTTTTCTAATCTATAGCATTTATCATGTTTGTGTTGTTGTTTATATACGGAGGGTTTCAGGGCAAAATGGGATATTTCCAAAGTCGCAGTTTAGAGAAAACTGACAATTTGTTCCCCAGTAGTTAGTAATTTATCATTAAGTGCTAGAATTTTCTGAGAACTTTCGGAAAGGATAAGTCGCGTTTCGTGAAAAGGAACGTCCTTACCATATAGCAATATCACCTTTTCCAGCACTGAGGGGCATAACTTTTCAAAAATGGCATTTGTCCAGCTATGCCCTGAAACCCTTCTGATATACAAGTAATTGTTTCTTTTTGTGCTTGTATGTGAGAGAGAGAGAGAGAGAGGGAAGAGTTATTGTTATCAGACAGGCATTTAAAACGCCGCCCACCTTGATGACAACTTCAGTTCAAAACAGTTAGATCACACGTACATATCAATTATACGTAACAGGCTGGGATGCTGCTCAGGGACATTAGGCAGTGAATATTAAACGAGAAATAAGCCCCAGGCTATCACAGGACATGCAGTTGTATGAGAAAGACCGCAGCAAAGAGGTCATTCATCCATTTGCGCACCAATCAGGGGAGGAACATGTTTGTAGTGGAATATCAAATTGATTTTTGTAACCAATATGGTCGTCATAAAAATTATCTCCACTGTTGTCTTCATTATCATTTTATAAAAAGTGTCTTAAAACAAGAACTACTGTCTAACCAGTAACTACGCAGGTACACTAAAAAAAAAAAAAAAAGCTGAAAACATTATGAATAACTGGCTGTTGATCAAACTAGCTAAATTTTCAACCTTAATTCGCTCTTTGTCAGGGCAGTGTAGAAAACATTTCATTGCCATTATCAATTTGAGTAATCTTAAAATTTGAGGCAGACTGTCAACCAGCAATAAATCCACTTCACTGAAAGCATCAAGTAACAGTCTTTGGAATGCAATAAGTTAAGAAAATTGAAAGTTACTCAACTGGCCAAATTTTCGAATTTCTTGGTTCTTCATCAGGTAAAAAAAACAGCCTGCTGAAGCAACAGAATTATCCTCCCTCCGAATAATCCATTGATATGATACAGCAACAAAAAAAGATGTCTTTTTGCCTCTGCCTCAAGTGCTTTTTTCCCCCATATTTTTTTTTTGCTTGATCAAAGAAAAATTGAAAGGGAGAGGTCTTGATATTGAAAGTGGATTATCATTTGCAACAGCCCGTGGTCCCACAACAACACACACACACACACAAAAAGGCATTACTGCAGGCTACTAAGCCAGCTCAACTTCTAAGGAATAATTAATGAAGATACGGAGCTGTGAGGAAGATAACTAGTTTACGGTACTGACAGAATATTCAGAGCACGGCACTAAATTAAGCAGATCATCTGCCCATAAAATTGTGCACGCTGGCTGAACTCTAAATGAAAGAGCTGTTGTTTAATTCTCTTTGATATCATAAACCCTGTAGGCTTCTGAGGGCGGAAGG
Organism: Peronia verruculata; assembly: GCA_038406235.1. NCBI lineage: Eukaryota > Metazoa > Mollusca > Gastropoda > Systellommatophora > Onchidiidae > Peronia > Peronia verruculata. The sequence goes on along the minus strand of JBCAUA010000012.1, from coordinate 530,004 downwards.
GAAAGAGAAGGGCAGTGAAATTAAACAAAAGAACATTGGTCATGTGGAAGAAGAAGAGAGAGGAAAGGGCCCTGAAGGGGGGGGGGGGGGCAACTCTGGCTTTTGGGACGGCCTAAAGGAGAACTGAATGGGTAATGTTCAAAATATGGAAATTCAGCACAGTTGTGGTTCATTTGCACATTGCATTATGCATTGTAATTGGAAACGGATATGGTTTCACAGAAATAAAGTTCTTTCATCTCTCGGGGTAATATTTCGCCATCTTGTTTTGATGTTGTTGTTTTTTAAACAAGATATATGTGTATTGGTGCGAGTGAAATTAGATGAAAAAGATTGTTATTAATTTGTTTGAAGTTGGTTATAGTGTGGCTGACTGCCAGTTGGATGAATTTTATCTTGCTAACATTTTTTCTTTTTTTCCCCTGAACTTGTCACTAGATGGTAAATGAAATCATCAGTCTTGTTCTAGTTAGTGATGGGGGCAGCAACGTAATTTTGTATTCTTTGTAAATTGTTTGCTGGTTGACAAAATAACAGGAAATTTCTCAGTTCAATATGAGGAGGTCTGGTTAGGACCTGTTTTCTCTCTTTTATTATCTTATGTGCATTGTTATTTCATTACGGTGCATATGTAGACTGCACTTCACTCATATATAATGATATGACTGTTTCAGACAATAATGATGGTATCTGTTAGTTGGTGTACGTTGGCCGGTCCCAATTTTTATTCATGTTATTTTATGCTTTCAGATGTGAGGAAAATAACTGGTGCTGAGTTGTGGTGTGTGTGTGTGTGGAGAGGGGGGGGGGGCATATTGCACTAAAAGTGATCTTGTATTGTCTCTATGCAAATAAGTGTTCTTGACGCAACTGTTGATTTGAATAGGAAATGAGCCAGAGAACAAAAGGAAACAGCGTATTCTCTCCTTTATCAGGAACAGACTGATAAGTACATTTATGTTGAATTTTATGTAGAACATTGTTTTAATCATTGCCTAATAATTTTTTTTTTCTTCTGTAAATTGCAGCGGACAGACCACGCCCCCAAAGATAGAAATATAGCAGAAACTGACCCCAAGAGATTTGCTGACCTTCTGATTGACAGACTGAACAAAGTTGCCGAAGAGAGGGAGAACACCGCCAAAATGGAGGAGAAACTCAAGAGCATCGCAATCAGTGAGGTAAGTTGAAAGGAGCAGAACGAGGTATCAAGCTGAGGGGTTGAAATATTGTATGTAGCATTCTAATCGATAGTGGTTATTATCCTGGGAACAGGACCAAATACATGCACTTGTAATCTCTTTTCTTCATTGATACAATCATTTCTTTTTCTTTTATCTGCTTTGGCCAGTGTTTTTGTATTGGATGAAGGGTTGGCATTCAGAAAACATCTGTGGAGATATCTCAGGAATGCACATCAGAACAAGATGTTATGTTGGCTTGATCTGTATGACATCCAAAAACCATTGACTTGTATTGTGTTTAAAAAGAGAACTGCCAGGAAAACATATAAATATAAAAATATGTTTTGGAACAGAAAATGATCTGGAGAGAAGTTTGATAGCCTGTGCATGGATAGGCTACATACCCCTGCCTTACGTTCTGATATTAATAGTAATTGCATCATATATAAGACTATTGCTTTACAACATTGTTGTGATGATGTAATGATTCATATGGTCATGCTAGCTGTTTTTTTTTTTTTTTTTTTTTGTGCGGTTTTTTTTTTTTTTTTTTTTTTTTTTTTTTTTTTTTTTTTTTTTTTTTGTAGACATTCTAATGTTTCGGGTGTATTGTATTAACACTTTGATATTTGGTCCAACTTCACTTTCAGATGGACAAATCGGAAGGGGAGGAAAAACTTGTCACATCTTTCGCCAAACCCAGCACCTCCTTCATTCCTCTGATGCGTCCCTCTGCCATGGAGGAAGAAACTGCGGAGAGTATATTGGACCAGCACTGCTCAAGGATATGGGCATCCTCCACTCACCACACTCCTTCATACTCACCCTCTCGCCATCAGTCCCCCCCTCACAGCAAGTCGCCGGAGCGCCACAAGGACGCTCGCAAAAAGACGGTGGCCCTCACTACCTCTGTGTCCGCCTCGGGTGCCTACAACTCCCGCAGCTACCACAAAAAACGAGATTTCGTGTCGTCTTCTGTGTCGTACGATAGCGGCATCGAGGACCGCAACTTGATTTTATGTGGTACCGAGACACACCGCCACATCCACCACCATCATCATCATCATCACTCGTCCCGTGATTCCTCCCTCAAAAAGACTCTGGAGGTCGAGGCTCAAACGTCCAGCATGAGCTCGTGGAGGACAGACAATCCTCAGAACCTCGCCTCGGACTTCCCCAGTGGGGACTGCGCAGGCAGGGGTAGGACTTCCACCCGTAAAAGTGGCAGTAGTGCTCTTCGTAAGAGCTCAGAAACAAGTAGTAATATAGACAGTGGAATTAGCGTGATAGAACCATCCAAGATGCCACCTAACTGGAATCATCAGAGCAACGAAAAGTATGTACTTGTCTCTCACTTTTCTCTCGTTTCATTCCTCTTTCATCCTCTCCAGAACATATGTATTGTCTTCTCATTTTCAAAGGACACTGTCTGCATTTTTCACAGAGTGAGTTGGTGACACTGTGTTATAGATGCTGGCCATTTACAGCAGAATTTACAATTTAAAAGACCAAAACAAATAGTTTGCTTGTCCAAAGTAGGCTTGTCTGATGAGTTCAAAGACATTTCAAAATTTTGGGTGAACTCCATGTTACATTCTATTGATTGTATTTCAACCTCCTGGTGGAGGTTATCTCGATGAAAGCCAAGTACTCAAAACAACAGAAAATGCAGATAGAGCCCTTTTGAGTGTTGGATTGCAATGACAATCATCCCAGTCATCTTATCTGAACTCTCTAATCTTATCCTTTTTGTCTTTTCATTGTTTTGTCGTCAGAAATTTGGCTTCTCAGCTTGTCTTTATCAGATCATGACCTTACTTCACGTACTTGTTTATCCTGTCTCCACATTTCATGAAAAGTACAAATCACCCCATCGTCAGTGATGTCAGATTTCTTACCTTAGTAGGATTTCACTTTTTAGCTGTTTGTAATTTCTCCCTTGGCCCCAAATCCGGTATTATTTACCATTAACCCACTTCAGTTTTATGTGCTGCTAAAGAATATGCCAGGAACTTTTCCTACTTTTTCATGGAGACAGATTGATATCCCTGAATGACAGATTGGCTCATCTTGTTTCAAACCTCCACAGCTTTTTTCCCTACCCCTCTCTCAACTAAAAGGATATAACGACTCCTGATCTATACAGATATAAGCATATTTCAAACTAACAATGATGACTGTAGTAAATATCTTCTTTTTTTTTTTTTTTTCAATAAATCTAAAAGATGAAATTTCTGTCCGCACTTTTCAAACTGTTTAGACGTATCTCTCCAGTGCTTGTTTATGTTTTATCCAAAATGTCCTAGGAGTGTCATCGGTTTCTTTAGGATAAAGAATAATTTCGCACCTCTAATATAGTGATAAGAATTGATAGCATGAAAAGATAGCTTTTACATTTCCCAGGGATATCAATCTGTCTACAGGAAAAGTTCCTGCCATATTCTTCAGCAACACGTGTAAAACTGAAGTACGTTAATGGTACATAACACCGGATTTGGGGTAATTACTGATAGACATATGGTTATGGTTAGCTTTTCAACCCACTGTATTGGTGGTTATCTCAGCTGTCCTCAACCGTGGTAAAAAACATAACACCGGATTTGGGGTAATTACTGATAGACATATGGTTATGGTTTTTGTAAGCTTTTCAACCCACTGTATTGGTGGTTATCTCAGCTGTCCACAACCGTGGTAAAAAACATAACATAACACTAGTGTCTTTTGTGATCATGATTTACTGCTAGACAAAAAGTAAGAAATCCTGTTAAAGTAGGAACTTTGATGTCCCAGATTTCCCTCCTTCACAGCAAAAAGTTTTTGAAAAGGGTAGGATTGGAAATTACATGTATATTAAACAAGCATTGGGGTCGTGATCTGACCACAGTCAAAGCACTTTTGCCCACCAGATCATGGAGATTTGGGGTGTTAATGCATGGTGTTATACAGTTTTTGTTTTGTTTTTTTAATCACCAATATATTATGTCATGAGCTATGCTAGATATCCGCCTTAATGCCTTAAGTTTTACTGTCCTTGTGCTTTCAAAAACTAGGACAGCATTGTGGATGATGGATGTGAGAATGTGACAGTGATCGTGACCCTTTGTCTTTTTTACATCATCATCACGTGCAACACATTTGAATTTTGACTTTTTCCTTTCTCGGCCTCGTTTTGAATTGATCTTACTTTTTATCTTTTCTTAAATTGTGAAGTTGTACTTGTGTCTTTATTAAGATACAAAGAAAACAAGTGTTGAAGGTGATGTAGTGATTTAAACAGTGAACACAAGAAACGATCTTTTGTCATGTTGATATGTGTGTCTGTATGTGTGTCAAAGGTGCGTTGCCCTAATAATAATCCCTGAATTTTTTTTTATTGAAAGCAACAGTGGTTGGCCGCAGTCTGGCTGTCGTTGTTGTGTGTGTGTGCGGGGGAGGGGGGGGGCTTTTTCTTTGTGAGGCCGGTAGCCATTCTTTCATCCCTTGGAGGGCCTTAAGCGAGGGAGGGAGTGGGGTTTGGAGGGTGCGTCTGGTGAGGCCTTTGTTGTCCCCGGTAATCCCCTCTCCTGCTGCCTAGTGGATTCACCTGTGTGCCCCCAGTATGTGTGTGTGCTGTGCTCAAAGTCAACAGGTGTGCAGTTCCCCTCCCCCTCATCTCTCTCGCTCTCTGTTCTGTCTTATTTCCCGTCTCTCTGTCTTCTCTCTGGACTGCCTGGCAGTGTGCATGTCTACCTGTGTGTAATTGCACACTAGGGTGTTCTAATTCCGCCCAGTTTAAAGAAAAAAGGCAAAAGAAACATAAGATACTGTAATTGATGGTCGTCAGAAATACTGATGTACATGTACACATAACACAACAGTGTTATGATATTTTTTTGACCACGGTTGTGGACAGCTGAGATAACCACCACTACAGGAGGTTGAAAAGCTTATAAAAACCATAACATAAGATACAAACAAATATCAGAAAGGCAATCAAACTGCAAGGTTCATTTCAGATGTTAAGGTCAGAATGACACAATTAGAGGAGAAAAAAAAAAAACGGTGTGACCTGGCTCAAAGCAAGACGATAAGATAAATCGTGACAGATAAAAATACACCAGGGAACTAAAAATAAATAGTATTAATCACATTTTTGCTTTTACGGAGACAGTGACATGAAAAAGAGAAGCGACAATTTACTTCAGCAAACCTTACAGGAATACAAAACTGCAAATAGATTGAGAAGCATTTTATGTAGTAATGATATTCCTGCTGACAAATCGAAAACAGAAAGTTAGACGCCCTTGTTAAATCTGAGAAGAAAGACCTTTCTGTACCAATACAAAGCACGGCTTTTTGTGTTCAGAATGCGGGTTTGTAAAAATGTCTGTTTCAGAATCTGTAGGGAATGAATCGGAGGGCTAGAGATTTTCACTACAAAATGAAAATTATGACAGACATTAATCCCAAAGTGTTCAACCAATTCTTGTAGACTTTCACTTCATATCGCATATCCATTTACTGTACAGAGTGAAGAAAAAAATAAATAATAATATGCGAACTTTTTACGTCGGGACTGGCGTATTGTGACTGTTTAAGTGTTGGAGTGGTGTTGTTTTAGAAACACAATCCACTCTACTTCACACTGGTGAATTCATAAGGTTACACACATGTATTATGCTTTCGTGCTATCGTTGTTGTTGTTATCGTTGTTGTTATTGATGGTGTTGCTGTTGTTGTTAGTGGTGGTGTTCCCTAATTATGGTAGGAAAAAAACACCGCTGGTCACTGGGTTACGGTTTTGTGAGCTGGTGAGATAAATAAGGTGCTGCTCTGTTGATGTTGTTGTCGCTGTTGGTGTTGTTGTTGTTGCTGCTGGTGTTGTTGTTGTTGTTGCTGTTGCTGTCGTTCTGATCGTTTCTGACTTGGTGAGATAAATAAAGTATTGCTTTGATGTTGTCGCTGTTGTTGTTGTTGTTGTTGCTGTCGTTGTTGTTATCGAATAACAGTGGGAGAAAAGCACGGCTGGTTACTGGGCAATGATGGTTTGTGATCTGGTGAGATAAATAAAGTGTTGCTCTGATGTTGTCGTTGTCGTTGTTCTGTAGTTGAGAATGTGACACCTGTATAATATGCTCCGGCTGATTGTGTCCTTGTTATGTCCTGGTGCGCAGTCATGTTCTAATCAGCTGTTGATTTGTCCTTCTTGTCACTGCCTGTGTATACAGATATGTGTGTATGTTTGTGTGTGTGTGTTTGTTCTCTTTTTGTCTTTCTGTCTGTCTTTCTTTCTTTCTTTCTTTCTTTCTTTTTTATCAAATTTTCGTTCAAGTTGTGGGTGGTGCTCTTCTTGTTTTTTTCTCTTTCATTCTACCCTTGTTTTCTCTCTCTCTCTCTCTCTCTCTCTCTCTCTAACGTCACATTATTTATAAATTTAAAAAAATCTATTAATTAATTCTCCTTTCCAGTCCTGGTTCTATCTTTTTTTCTTCAGGTAATTGCTTGTTTTGTTTTGTTTCGTCTAGTTGGATCCATGCCCCACCATCTCCCCCTTTTGTTTTTCCGGGACGTTTTCAGAAGCAGCGATCCGCAGCTGACTTAAATGCGTTATGGAAAAAGTAACGTAAAGAGCTGTCTTACGTAATAAGTAACTTTAAG
>JBCAUA010000012.1:506031-523083 GCA_038406235.1 Peronia verruculata | reverse complement strand
AGCTATCACATGATACTGAAAACTCCATATGGTGAAAAATCGACATACGTCTCATTTTGACTGGTTGCGAGACATATATAAATCAGCTTTTCCATCTGTTGATCACACCCCACTATGTCAGAGCCAATAAATGTAGACAGAAGTCCAGTATTCAGTGTTTCGATTTACTGTAAGGTGATGCCCATGATTTTGGATAAATGTGGTTGATACATGTTCCATGTAATTAAATTACCAGGTTTTTGAGGTTTATTTATTTTTTTCCCTCCCCCCTTTCAATGATGAGATAACCTCCTCCATCAGGAGGTTGAAAGATAGAGAACGTAACCTTTCAATTATTCTTTGCTTCTATACATCCCACAGTGCCTCTCCTCATGTGCTATAGTTTTATATTCTCAGACATCATTTTCTTTTCTAATTTAAACATATTAGCCTCCTCTTACATTTCTTCCATCTGGGATAGTGACACTATCAGTGCTTGTTATTCTGTGTCTGTTTTGTTGTCACTGGAAGGTTTGAGCTTTGTGTAGTCCCTCTACCAAATTGTAAGTCTTGCCTTTACACACCACAGCCAGCTCCTAAGCAATGTTAATATTCTGATGCTTTAATTTCTGTTTGAATCAGTTTCTGATTTTTTTTTTTTTTTTGTGTGTGCAGCTCCAAGTCAAAAACTTCCACAAGATCCACCTCAGTGGAGAGAGGCGGTGCTATGCTGTCTGCCTGGAGCGGTGGCACTCCCATCATGCCAAGCCAGCCTTTCGCCCAGGATTCCTCCATGCCCCTGCTCACCCCACCTAACCCCACCACCCAGCTGGAGGAGGCCAAGAGACGGCTAGAGACACAGTCCAGAACAGCTGGGGCCTCGGCTTCCCCGGTCAAGTCCAAGTAAGTCTCAACTTTCTACCGTATTAGCTCACTGCTTCTCCAGTAATGCCAGAAATTAGACTTACACCAAAATGCAGCTGCTTTCTCTTGACATTCCATTCCTGAACATGAGAGCTATCAGATAATGTTACTAAAAAAGTAGCACGCCAAAAGAATATGTGTTTATTCCGGAAAACCATAGTGGCAATTGCACACCCAGTGGCTTGGGCGATTTGTTCTAACAGAGCAGTGATGATATTCAGCTTTCTGTGGACAGATGAGACATGTTTTCTGTGTCAGAGTCAATAATATAGAGCAGTCCATTATGTGGTTAGGGGGACAGTTATGTGGGCTGTCACAGTCTTCTTCCCTTCACCGATTGTGTACATTCTACTTCAGTTTGACATATTTACATGCACGTCATTTAAACAAAAAAAAACTGAAGCATGTTCCTTTTTTCTTCAGATTAACATTTCTGATGACAAAATGTGAATTACAGACTTATTCAAAGCCATGTGCAGCATCATGTTTATTCATTATTTGTTTGTACAGTTGTCCAAAACAACTTGAAGTTCAATTGTGGAGTATTCATCTCTCTAAGCTACCAAAAACATCAGTTAAGTGCCTGTAGGACCACTGGAAATTGTGGTTTTCACAAGTTGACTCTGTATGGGCTTGTCTAATAGCTTGGTATGGGACACTCAAAACTACTAAAGCACCAGATAGACTCTCGGCTATAACAGTTTAAGAAATTGACCTTTTCTGTGGCCAGCGATATCAGCCACAAAGAAGCTGGCGTTGTTGGTGAAGCATCTGTTAAGGACTGTCTTTCAAAGCGGTCGGCAAAGGCAGGCAAATGAGAAGGACCGTTCCACAATTTTCTCCCCCTACTTATTGAAACAGATAAGGAGAAGGAGTTGGATGATTAAGCCTCTTAGGTGATAAAACCACAGCACTTGTTACAGTTGCGTGTCGCTGAGCGACACGATGAAAGGGTAGATAAAGAGATGAGGAGAAATACCTAGATAACAGATGCGTCTCAATGGGGTGGGCAAGATACCTTGTTCTGAGGACATTGTCTTTTCTCACAGTAAAGCGCCCGAGCAAAACAAGTCTGGACCAGATAACTAATGAGTCATAAATGATTGGAGTACGTGTTTTCTCACACTCACATGAGGACTTTATGTACTTGATCTCTTTTAATTGGTGTAGAACTCATGAAAGACTAGCAGTAGAACTCATACTAAGATCTTGCCAAGTAACTGGATGAAATCAGTTGAAAGTCAATGGGGGCATAATTATTAACCACTTCATTGCTAATAGCAATACAAGATAAGTCCTAGAAGTAGTCTCTCATATGCGGGAAGACCAACAAGTTTATACAGTTATACTGGAGTGTGGACTCATGACGTCACCCTAACAAAACACCATGTGTCTGGCGTGCCAAAACTGGACATCATGGCCATGGGGTTAGACTTATGACGCTATGCGCGAGTTTCGTTTGGTTTTGAAGTAATTTACATGCACTAACATAACAACAACGGTGTTAAGTGTTAACGTTAACTAGGTTTCTTGTCTCCAGGTCACGGCTCCACATTGAACATGAGTGATGTCATCAGTTCACTCTCCAGTATAATAGTATAAGCTCCTTGGGGAAGACATCTGTGGTATGTCCACTGTTGTCAACCCACCAATAACCATTCCTTGTTCTCCTTTGATCTTTTTGTCGGACCACTGGGCAACGTTTGGCATCAACTACATCTGTTGCATACAAAATCTTTTGACAGACACTGCAAGCTGATAATTGGGCCTCAGTGGTTCATTTTGCCTGGTCATTTATAACTGGAAGAAGCCATGTACCCACTGTGTAAAATATAACCACACTTCGCAGAGAAATTTTCAAGTGTTTTATTTCTTTCACAGGAGTTTTACAGGTGTCCCACCCAAAGACAAAATGCGACCCCCACCAGGAGGTACTCCCCTGCCCGTGCCCCCACACTCCCGCACCTTGCCATCAGCCCGCACAGTGCCCACGCATCTGGACACGTCTGGTGCCAGTCAGACACTAGAGTAAGTCTAACTCACTTGTCTCTATTTGCTAATCCTCGTACTCATCTGTGGGATTTGACAAAATTTCGTTCATTAGGGTTAAAAAAAAAAATATTACTCTGAATACAGAAACAGAATGAAAGGTTGCTTTAGACAGAAACTCAAGAGAGAGAAGGGGGGGAGGAGTAATTGAATTGTTTTTGTTCAATCTGGAGATCATCTTATGAGGGCTATATCACACAGCAGTTACTGATATGTCACTTCGTCCTCTTATTGACAAATAGGTATATAGTATAGTCATTAACCTTTGACTCCTTTTTAATCAGTGTGCCAGTGGTTGGAGTAGATGCTTTATAGGTATAGGATACTCAGCTTAATAAACTTGAGAAATCCTTTGTGAATGGAAAGATTCATTTTTATAAGGTATGACATAATGAATTTGTCTATTTTGTATGTTTCCCCTATTTTCCTTCCTTTTTCTTTTGGTCATTTTAAATTGTTTACTCAAAAGTTGTTTTTTTTTTCTCACTATGAATTGAAAGATTTACAATCAAATCTATGAGTAAGATTTTAATTTGTCCATCTGTTTTACCCCCATCTTTTCTTTTTTTTTAACTGCTCTAAATGACGTATTCATTTTGTCTGCACAGTTCCAGAATGAGCCAGCGAGGTCCCACCAGTGCCCCATCTTCCCTGCAGCCGAGTCCCAGCGATACCATCATCGGCATCTACATGGGACAAGAACCCATCCCTTACAGGCACCAGCTGCCCGGCCGTGCCATCACCTTGGCGCAGATCAAATCTTTGATCCCCAAACGAGGGCCTTTCAAGTAAGTCCACTTTCCATATGGGCATTAATGTTTTTTTCATCCCTCAATCTAGTGCCTGACTTTGTAGTCCCTGTGACAAATTATTGAAAAGCTTGGCCCTTTTTTTATTTATTTAATTGAATGGGAAATCAAAGGAAACGCATTCAATATTTATGCAAAACAAACAAGGTAATTTATTACTGTTTTAATTTTACCAACTTAAGAGGTGGAAAGAACGCAGCTGCCTTGAAAGGGAAACGTATGGCTTCTAAGAAAGCTTTTTATATCACACAATAATGGAGTTTTCTCATTTGTGTAAGAATGGTTCTTTGTTCTTCAGTTTTAGCAAGGAGAGATTAAAAATGAAAGGAAAAGGTTATTCAAGGCAGATTTGTCAGTTTGTTTCATTACTGTGTAACACATGGATTTTGTTAGCCCAAAAAAGTCTTTGTGCAGTAGAAAAAGGAAGCATTCAATTGGTTAATGTCCATGTAAAAAGTCTTTTCGCATTGTAATACTGAGCCAGGAATTGAAATGAACATCAGTTGTGTGGTTTAGTATAGTGCAAAGCAAAACTATTATGGAGACTAGAACAATATGAAACTTAATTATGTAGTATAGAACAATATGTAATGATATAGTATAGAACAATGTGAGACTCAGTTATGCAGCATAGAACAATACGAAACTTATTGATGTAGCATAGGAAATGTAATAATGTAGTAGAGAACAATGTAGTAATTTAGTATTGAGCAATATGAAACAAAATATTGTAGCATAGGACAATATGAAACATGTAGCATAGAACAGTAAGATTGGGATGTGGAATATTGTATCATACAGATGGGTTGTCTGGCCTCTTTTTTAGACTGCTATTTTTAAAAATTGTTTTTTTTTTTTAATTAATCAGTTTAATTTGTTGATGGAAAATTCATATTTGGCACAGAAGTTGATTTGTTGGTGGAAAGTTCATAATTTACATTTTGTTGGTGGAAAGTTCATAATTGATATTTGAGGGTTGATTTATTGTTTGAAAGTTCCTTTTTGACATGGCCATATCTTTGTATTGTTGCAGATATTACTTCAAGCGTCATAGTGATGAGTTTGGTGACGGAGCTGGCGCAGTGTTTGAGGAGATTGCAGAGGACGGCGCTATCGTGCCCATGTTCCAAGGCAAGATTGTGGTCAAGGTAGAGAAGATGGACTTATGACCAGCACTGCCCGGAGCTGACAGACAAATGACACGAGGCAGACAAGCACGAAGAGCAAAATGACGGAAAACCTCACAGATGCAAGGGCTGGAAAAGAATGTGTGCTATAAAATAAGAGTGGTTGTGGGTATAGCTGTGTTGATTCAAAAGGCACAGAGGCATATTTTTGATCAAAGTGATTTTTTTTTACACAGTTTTGGATGTTGAATGGTTGTTCTCTATTTTATAAAACATGTGAAATGCTAGTAAGAATGGAGATAGTGTTCTGTATTTCTGCATTGCTGTTACAAGTTGGATATCTGAAGGAATGAGAGAAACGCACTTGTTGAGAGAGTGTTTAAACTCCTACTGGTTTCGAAACAAGTGAGAAATGGACAGCTATGTTTGTGGAATTCATGTAAAATACTTAACATCTATAGTGAGCATCTATATTGCGCATATTCTGGTTCAGCTACAAGCTTTCAGCACGTTACAATCTATTGTTATCTTTACAGACCCACCCAAAAAGGGACACAGATTAATGTACTCAGCATCTTGGCAAGCATACTTGTCAAATGCTTAAAATTCATATCAGATAAAGAGAATGAATAAGTCTTGCTTTCGTTAACATTGGTTGAAACCGAAAGTGTTACAGGTAGCATCAGTGGGTATAAGAACTTTACTACTCTGAGAAAAACATCAATGAAAGTGTAAAGATCGTTTATCCTTGGCAGATGCAATTGCTGTACTTTGAGATTTGTATTATTTCATGCCAAGTCAGAGAACATCTAACTACCAAATTACTTTGGATGAAAATTATGTTGGATTTTGGAATAATGCCATGAAAATTAATAATTTTAGTTACTAAGATGTTTCGAGACCACGTAGGCTAGAATAGTGGTTAGAAAGTTAGCTTGTTAAGTTGGTATGACGTGTTGGAGTTGCGTAGATGTGAGCATGCAGATAGTGAGATGTATGTGTGAAGGTGTAAATCAACTGTTAAACGAGACTGTTTCTGCGACTAAGGCTGTGGGTATGTATAGGTTGTGTACGTATGCAAGCTGAAAGTGACAGGGTATGCTGTACGAGTATATTGAAAAGTGAGTGCGACTGACTGACTGAGTGGTTGGTTGACTGATGGGGGGGGGGGGGGGACTGGGTTTCCCTATTGTGTAAAAAATATACATAAGTACATATATTCTATATTCTAAGTAAGAGCAATGTAAAGCCATGTAAATGTACACAAGTGTTAAAGATGTATGTATATTAGTTGACAACAAACACAAAACAAATTGGAAAAACTGTACATAGGCTGTTCTGGTGGTAAAGAAACTTTTTCGCTACCATGATCATGTGACTCAGGGGAAAGCTCATTTTTAGCACAACACCCGTCAATGGACACTGACCTAGTTGGAACAAAACCAGATCATCTATACACCGATATGTGGATATGGGGCAAATTGTGATGATGTTTGTTAAATTGATGAACAAATGTGATGCCAAACTTGAAACCATTCATGTTTGGCACAAAATCAAATTTTGTCATCAGCTGGAGCATGTATCAAGTCTACAAACAAGGCTCAAGAAAAAGGAAGTATTTTTTTTTTTAAATTTTTTGGACAGTTATAACTCTATTGTAAATCAGCAAGCTATATCTGTCTTAACAAGATTTGAATTGTAAAACTTTTTTAAATTATTACCATTTTTATGTTTTATTGTCATTACAAATAATTGCAATTAGTCTGTGCAGCTCTTGCTTATTACATCGGGAGCAGTGTGAGTACAGGATGCCAAACCCACTGACTCCAGTCACACCATCATATCAGTGGCAGAAATGGGCTGTCACCTCTATTCTCTTTGTGGTAAACTCATAACACCAAGATTTGCCCATTCGATACTGTCAAGTGTTAGATGACGTGGTCTTGTTGTTCCAGCTGGTCATTTCATAGTTGTTGTCAGCTGTTCACTTCAGAAACCACAGGCAGTGGTTGATCACTTTGAGCAGAGCGGCTGTTTGTCCGAGCTGTTGGTCAGGAAGTCAGATAGAGTATGAAACTTGAGGTGTTTGTGTGTTTGTTTGTGTTGGGGTTTAACGGCACATCAGCGCGATGACGGCTATATTGTGCTGACACCGTCGATACACTTACATAGTAAAACTCTGGTCAAGGTATACCAGATAAAACCTGGCCATGAACTGTGTATCTGATATACACTGTCATAGACAGCTGATATGTTAGACCAGGGACATTATATTATCAGTATCATAAAAGGCAGGTAACTAGACAATGCTGGGGTTATTTCTCAAAATACAGTAAAAATAGTAATATGCAGGTTTTTATATAGGCATATACTGTATTCTTAGAAATGACGGCAGAATGTATATCACACAACTGAGGTATATTTTTTTAAGGACATGTTATATTGTATTATTCTATTTATGAAGGATCCATTGGAAAGAAACATTAGTTTATTTCTAGAGAAGGGAAATGAACCCAAAATAACAGGAATCAGGCAGATTTAGAGTCATTCATTGTACCTAGGACTGGCATTTAATAAGCAAATAAAAGTCTCATTTCTCTCCACTGTGTCATTGTACTCACCGCTACAAAGTTATAAATTCAGAGCATACATTAATGAGCTATTCATTGTAATACAGCATAGGATAATCAGCCTTTTCCTGGATCAATAATCATGGCTAATATAATCTTGTAATCAGCAGGGATAAGTAGCTGTAGTGAGAGAAAGAGAATTACCACAGTTCATTGTAGAGTAGAAACAATGGAGCCCACCCAGTAAGGATGAATCACCAGAACACAGCTGCTGGTATAGCAGGTTAGCGCAGAGTAACTTAACTTTTTTCCTGAAAACTGGGAAGGTAGATTGGAAATACATCTTTAAGGATGTCACAGTCTGTCAATAGATTGGAAATACATCTTTAAGGATGTCACAGTCTGTCAATAGATGGGAAATACATCTTTAAGGGTGTCACAGTCTGTCAGTAGATGGGAAATACACCCTTAAGGGTGTCACAGTCTGTCAGTAGATGGGAAATACATCTTTAAGGTTGTCACAGTCTGTCAGTAGATGGGAAATACACCCTTAAGGATGTCATAGTCTGTCAGTAGATGGGAAATACATCTTTAAGGGTGTCACAGTCTGTCAGTAGATGGGAAATACATCTTTTAGAGTGTCACAGTCTGTCAGTAGATGGGAAATACATCTTTAAGGTTGTCACAGTCTGTCAGTAGATTATTAATATGTCCGTAGTGATTTAACTTATCCAGTTCTTCCTGACCAACAGCTTGAGAGATGAATGAATGAGATACGAGAATTGTTGAGCTCATCCACATTTCATGTTGTTTTGTTGGTTTGTTGTTTTTTTTTTTTTTCCCTCCATTTTGTGCATCGTTTGTCAGTCCCTCCTCAAGCAAAAGTTTTATATCATACAGTCTGTCCATCTCTCAGCAAATTATATTCTTACGTCATGTGCTTAGCTACCACCTCTGGCTTCCCGGCCAGCTTAGACAGTAGCTGCAGAACAAACGCATTCTCTCTATGCTCTTGAAGCAACAAGAACAACGACGATCAAAGATTTTCTGCCTGAATGGAACAAATGCCACATATGGACACAATTGATGTTGATTTCGCAATTAACTTTCTATTTTTCGCAGAGCATTTTCAACACATTTCCATACCATTGGTTGGCATCAATGTATGAATCAAGTTCTCATTCTGATGTGCGAAAAACAAATCTAGAGATCCAGTCCTTTTTGGGCTGTATTCATTCTTTTTTTTCTTGATTTTTTAGAATCAAACTTGTTTATGTAGCCTCAGTAACAAGGATATTTTGCGATCAAGTGAATGTTGCGGAGTAGAAATTGTTCCCAGACTGATGTATTGAAGTTTCATTTCTGTAGTGATATTAGGAACTTGAGCAAGATTATCGCTGATATTTGCCATATCAGGCAGTGTTGTTTTCAGGTCCCAGACTGTTTTGCAATCTACATGTATATGCAGTGCCCCGAAGTTCGCGCCCTATTTTTAGCTACTCTGCCTAAATCTCGGGAAATCCCGTTCCTGTAATCAAATGAGAGTGGTAATCATTCCCGTGAGATCTGAAGCGGTTCGGGGAAAACCCGAGGCGCGGACTTCGGGACACAGACGATATATAACTTGAGATGTAAATGAGAAAGCAGTAGAACAGAACAGTGAGCAATCAAAAATCAACAAACCAGCCATGAGAACAAATGTTTGAAGAGCTGTTTTAGATCTTCTGAGGGCATTGTTTGAGATGTTCTGAGGACAGTTTAAAGCACTGGAGTTAGAAGTTCTGAGCCTCTGGATAGAAAGCAAGCTGTACAACAAAGCCTTTCCTCAGTTCGGAGAGTCCCTTATCTCACAGACTGGGGTGTAGAGAGACAGAGGACAAAAGCTTCAGGAGAAAACTTCATAGCATAGAACATAGCATAGAATTCTGCTCTTTTGACTTTGGAGAATGCTAACAGCAGAGTTATTTGCATAGGTTACAGCACCATCTTTTCTTAATAAGAGAATTTTTTTTTCTAGGAACAGCATCCTCTTTTCTCTGTAAGAGAATCTTTTTTTATTGTAGATTCAGTGGAACCTTTATTGTGCTAGATGGTTGTGCCTTGAGAAACCTCCAGTGACCATGGCATTTGCTGTACAACTGTTATCTGATCCGTTTGAGTTGTTGAAGTTCCATTGTGAAAGCCACTACCTGAGTGCCAGTCCAGTATAAGCCTGACTAGCTTGTTGACTTTACTGACTGGCCAGAGTTTCTAGGAAACTCTTTAGTCAAATTAAGAACTGTCAGAAACTGTCACATTGTTAGCCCTGAAAGATGAAGTGGGCTATCAAAGCTAGGTGTCCTCAAACAGTAGGCTATTGCTTCTCGTTATCACAGTTGATATAGCATGAATCATAGTTACTGTGTAACTGTTAACATAACTATTGTTTGAAATGTGCTCAAGCAGATATTGGAAAAGAACTCATTTTTTCATGGTTTAAGTAAAAAGTTATGGTTGTGATCTTAATAGGAATCATGTTTTTTTTTTTTTTGCAAAGTTGAAAGAGCAAGGTGTCAGAATTTGTGAACAAGTGAGTAGTTTTCATGGCTGATGTAACAGCTGTTAGTAGCTATATATTCAGTGCAGTTACAAAGATCATCCGATGGATAAGCAGTGAAGTTTATGGTTGTGAAAATCAAAGGTTTGGTAGAACATATCCCACCTACAATCTTGATCACCTCATTAGCAAACACATCTTTTTTTTTAAAAAGTCCTTCCTTTGATCTGTCCATTACGGGTTAGTTAGGATCAGGTGTTAAAAATGTTCCAATTTCCAGATTGTAATCTGTTTAGAAAAAAGCACAACTTAAGTTAGCCTCAAGAAATGGAAGCACATCTTGTAACCATAGCATGTTGAATGATATCTGTATGTTTGAAAAATAGGTTATTTTGCCCATTGATTTATGTAAAGAGACTGAAAATTTAGGCTGTTTCTTCATATTATCATTGCTCAATAAGGAATGCCATTGTAATACCTCCGAAGAAAGTAAGAACAATTGAAACTGAAAATTGCATTGTATTTACATTCAAAGCTCTTTATTTTGAATTCTGTAGGTGTCACTTTGAGATTATTAGAAGAAAAAAAAAGTTCTACAAAATTATATGTTGTTAATGAAACAAAATTAGACGAGTTTTTTTTTTTTTTTTGCTATTGTGCAGATCATGAGGGCTCATCATTCATTTCTGGTGTGTTGACCTACTTACTTACCAGAGGCTGTTTCTCTAGAGCAGGCACATCCTTTACGTTTTGTTGTCCTGTGACGGACTTAATACTGCAACTACAGAACTTGTGCAGGGAGAGGCCCAGGCCCTATGCACTGGGCTCTTTGGTTTTTGTTTATGTTTATGGTTTTTGTTTATGTTTGTTCTGTTTCAATGAATAAAACTATTGTTATACTGTACTGGAAATGTCTTGGCTTGTTGTATAAGCTGTCTGTCTGTTTGTCACTGGTCTCCGTGAGCTGAGAGATATAAGGTCGTGTACCTTTGGTTGGTTGATACACAGGGATGTCAAATTTTCTTCTATAACAGAATTTCCTACTTTTTGGCTGTCAGTAATTTCTCTGTTGGTACCAAATCCGGTGTTATTTACCATTAACGTATTTCAGTTTTACATGTTGCTAAAGAATATACCAGGAACTTTTCCTACTTTTTTCATGTAGACAGATTGACATCCCTGGGTACTCTGTATGTGGATGCATATCGTTGGTAATGTCTACGCAGTTTTATCTTCTGTCAGTCATCTCCTTCACTATAACTTCTTCATTTCCTTCTCTGTCTTTCTTCTTAGCCTCACAGTTTGCCTGTCCATGTAATCTGTCTATCTTCTCGTTGCTTCTTTCATACCATCCCTTTGCTGTCTGTCTCATCTTCTCTCTCTCTCTGTTTCTCTCTCCCGTGCTGCCACTCGCTCTTTCTACCCTCACTATCTCCCCCCTCTCTCTCCTGTCTCTCTCCTCTCTTTCTCGCTCTGTCTCTCTCTCACTTATTCTCTTTCGCTCTGTATTTTATCTTCTCTTTCTCTGCTCTCACTGATTCTCTCTCTCACTCTTTTCTCTGTCTCCGACTCACTCTCTCCTCTCATTCCCACCCTCTTTTTTTCTCTGTTCTCTCAGCTCACCCCTCTCTCTCTCTCTCGTTCTCCCTCACTCTGTTTCGTTTTCTTCTCTCTGGCTTTCTTTCTCTCAATCTCTCTCTCTCTCTCTCTCTCCATTTCTTTGTCACACACAGCCTCTACCAAGAGAAAACAGAACACTAATAAAAGTCTAACCAACCAAATACTAAAAATAAATAAATAAATAAATAACAATAAAAACAAACAGTCACATAACAACAGCAATAGAAAGAAGAAAAGACCAACCAACGAGACAAAAAAAAAATAGGTCTTCAAACTTTCAAACGATGCTCAAACATGGCCGCAGGAACAACTTTAAAAAGCCCACGTATTTAAATAAAATTATTTACAAAAATAATTTGAATTAAATAGCTCTGTTTTCTAAATTTATTATATTGATCTTAGCCTATTCTTATTTATTTATCTATTTATTTACTTTTGGTAAGCCAGCAAACCGCTAAAATGACAGTGACCTTGACTTTGCAACACGTACGTTTTATCTCCTGTGAAGTAAAAATGCGGGAAATCCTGCGAATAATATCTTGTATAATTAATACCTTATAGGTCGAATGGTTGGAGGAACTGACAAGGTCTTTGAAACGAGTGTTGCAAATTTTCGTGCAAGCCCTGTTGGAGTTAGAGGTATTCATGTAGTTATAGTTGGAGGACCGATAATGTGTTTGAAAGACCCGGTGCCCATAAATGTAATTTTCGTAGGAAGTACTGTTGGAGTAAAATGTTATAGATCTAATAGATTGTAGATCAAATGGTTGGTGAACCGACAGGTTCTTTGAAAGACCTGGTGCCCATTAATGTAATTTTCGTAGGAAGTCCTGTTGGAGCTCCGGAGTAAAATGTTGTAGATCTACTAGATTATAGATCATAATGGTTGGAGGACCGACAAGGTTTTTGAAAGACGTGTTGTCAATGTAACTTTCCTGGAAGACCTGTTAGAGTAAAATATTGTACGTGTACTAGATTGTAGATCAAATGGTTGGTGAACCGACAAGGTCTTTGAAAGACCTGGTGCCCATTAGTGTAATTTTCGTAGGAAGTCCTGTTGGAGTAAAATGTTGTAGTTCTAATACATTGTAGATCAAATGGTTGGTGAACCGACAAGGTCTTTGAAAGACGTGTTGCCAGTTAATATTGTAATTTTCCTGGAAGTGGAGTTGAAGATGTACTAGACTGTAGATCGAATACATGAAGTTGGAGGACCGACAAGGTCTTTGAAAGGGGTGTTGCCAGTTAATGTAACTTTCCTGCAGTGAAAATCTTGTCAACATCGCAGATCAAACAGTTGGGGGACCCACGAGATCCGCGAAAGGCGTGTTGCTCTCGTCCCAGTAAGGATTCCAATCAGGGTAAGGTCCTGGTATGTCCGGTACCCAGGCTGGACAGCTTTTCCATGTCATCGTCTCTGTGGGCGGGATGTGGCAAGGGAGGACGGGCAAGGGCCGTATCCTGGAACAGGAGCGTAGACGTCATGTCATGAATACACCTGCATGTATATAAGAACACGGCATCGTCTTTACAATACCATGAACTTTTCTCAAGTAACAATTCTTCTCCAGCGCTAGAAGATCGTTTAAGTTACTTTACCAAACTTTACTTTAACTTTCTCAAAACGAATTAGCCTAACCGTACATATTTTTCACAAGCCGCTGTTTTGGCTGTCTTCCATGTCAAACAAACAAACAAACAAACACATGTCAGGACAAACCGAGGCATTCTTTCCGTTACTGTAATCGGCATGGCGGGGTGCAGCTTCTACCGTGTTACGCCAAATGGACGTGGGCCATATGAAAACACAAATCTGGAATTCTCGGCCATATACATTCATAATGCAGTGTATCCAAGAGTTAAAATATACTATATTTATTATTGTTAGTCCTAGCTTATGAAGACTCCAGTGGCAACAAACAGATGTCACATTTTTATGAAAAATGAGTCACTGTCCCAACGTCATAGAGTACACGGCCAAGATTTGTTAACCAAAACAATAATTTGGAAAAAAAAGGTAAGTTCCGCTAAAAAGAGAGTATTTAAAAGGGGATACAGTGAAAAACTATGGACTTCTAAACTTTAATTCTGTTTTTTTGTCTTTGTAGAAAATGTGACTTATCTTTTTTTTCCACCGGAGTCTTCATAATATTATGTCTTCAATACATGAACAAGACATGGTTACTGACATATACTACCGTGGTATCATCCCGATTTTAAAAAGCATGGGGATGATATTTTGGTATCTATTGTTAGATCGACTCTAAAGGTGTATCATGTGCATGTGATGTGGTGAGTAAGCTTAAGACGTAGACCTACAACAATACCATTAGACCACCAGCAGTTGACAAGTTTAGTAGTTAGGATGACATTCATTACTACTGCCAGTGAGAAAGCATATCTAATAAAATAGTGCACCAACGTGATATCTCTGCAATAATGCAATTGTTCGATCCGGTTTGAAAATAATGTCGCCTGTTCGTCAGTGCTACGCCCATCAATAAATTATCTTAACTGAATACTATAGCGTCTTCTAGCGCGTTGTCAGGTACATTAATTAACCCTCTGTGACCCGCTGTTGTAAATGTGTCACACTGACAAATAGACAGAGGATAGATATTGGCATTGACTTGAAACCTTGTGGGCACATTTTGTCTTTCTTTCAGAAGAGATCAGGTATCGCAAGCCATCTCTGTCTCTTAAGTTATCACGCGGTTCTGTTGTGCTAGTTCTGAATTTGCGTGGAGCACTGAATTATATATTTAAGTATCACACCAATAAAAGATTAATGTGGTCTGTAGAGGGTTAAGATTAATGCTATGGCTAACCGAATAGGTCTTTATCTTTTATGAGAGGTTCACAGATAGAAAAGAGTTTGAGGATGATTGTGAGACAGGGAAGGAAGGCTATGGAGTTTTGGAAGACGAGGTGGGGGAGGGAGGGAGGGGGGGGGAGGAGCTGCGGATTCACAGTAGGGGAATGATAAATTCCTTACGTTATAGTAAATAGTAACGATGGACAGCACTTATAAAGTTTCCAATGAGAGATCGTTGTGCTCAGTCCTATTACCTCCTTTTATCAGACAAATGAGGGATTGAACAAGCAGTGTAAACAGGTAACAAAACAAAACAAAACAAAACAAAACAAAATAACTGTTTTGACCTTTCGCTTGAAACATACACCGTGAGAAATTCTAGATAAACGGGTGAAAAAGTACGATGTAAAGAGATTTTTTTTAAAAAGAATTTTTTAAGTCTCATTGTTATAATTTTATCAACTTCTTAAGCGAACAGTCTTTCGAAAGACAGTAGGTCAAGGGATTTACACTGCTTGCTCAACGCCTCGCTTTTCTGGCAAAGGGAAGTAATAGTGCTGGTCAAAATGATCTCCCATTACACGAGTCCCTCTTATGGGAGGGGGGTGGGGTAGGGGCAGATAATTTGCGAACCGATCCCTCATTTCAGTAAACGGCTCTCGTCGTTTTACCAACAATAACAATTTGAGTAGGCTACACTTTGTAACACACTGAACTTTTAATGTCCAAAAAGCTTGTCGACTGGATAATGGATGATATATATTGAAATATAACGGAGAAATAAAATCGCGTGCATGTGGGTTTGCCGTATAATTAGACACTCAAGCATGACCACACCCAGCCTTTTTTTTTTTTTTTTATGACCAATAAAACAATTCTGCCACCAGATATACATTGTACTGCTGCCAGTGACTATCATCGTTCCTATTAATTACCGCCATTACAGGAAAACACTCACTGTCACAACAGCCATCAGCAACAACCACTGTGGTTATAAAATCTGTACCAATACTGCTAGCTACTACTACCGTTATTAATTACTAGTAGTGAACCTGCTGCCCCCGTGAGAGATTTTTCAAATACAGCCTTGCGACTTCAAGTGTATGGCAAAGCGTGCGCACCTCGATGTTGATATCTCGGTTGGTTAAACTGAATGTTACTCAAGAAAACGTGTTTTTGAACCCGTCATACTATCGAACGTACAATTCCGATCAATCGTCTTCGCGAGTTTATTTTTCAATTATTTATTACCGCATTTGTAGAATATAGTCCCAGGTATATAGAAATAGAAACACAGATCCGTAGGCAACAATGTTTTGTGTCAAATTTCATCTGGATCCATTCAGCACCTGTTGAGTCCATAATAAGCCTATTGTGGGTTTTCTTGCAATTTCATATTTAGATATAGGAAACAATATACCACAATAGATCGAGCGGGGCAGATGGATAAAAGTTAAAGTGTTGTATCTGACCTTCACTGCGTACTGAGGACAACATGAAACCACCATTATCTTCTGTATGGCTGCACTTCATGAATTTACAATAAACATAACTTTTTGCCTTCTACTCAGGGACGACTCCAGCTAGCCTTTGTTATAACAACAAAATGAAACCGAGAAATCCTTGCTCTGAGGTTTTAAGATTTGCAATTTGAAGTCAGAATGTAGAACTAAAAATGCTTCTGCAAAAGGGCTGTGCTCATTTTCTAAATAGTATTTTATAGGAAAGAGGAGATGAAGTTGGTCACAGACCACAGAAAATAACTTGTGTGTTGGGTTGGGGTTTAACCAACCCAACTCCAAACCCCAACCCAACACTCAAGTCATTTTTCTGGGGTCTAACGACACATCAGCACAACCACGGCTATACTGTGTCAAATAGGGTAAGATACGTTGACACGTCAAGAAGAAGAGAGGAAAGAAAGCGGCACAGAAGACAGGAGCAAGGAGAGAGAGAAGAGATGTCTCCCTTGGAAAGTCGAGGATGGCGCTCCATGAGAGACACCCCGCCGATGGTGAGCTTACACCACCTGCAGGTGGGAGCAGAGAATCTACGGATAAACCCCGGACCCCGCGGGGGGGGGGGGGGGGAGGGCAGAAAATAACTAACAAAAAGACACACATATAGACCCACATAGTACATACACATACGCATATACACATATTATTCAAGTGTACCGTTATTTGTGACCCATTTTTCCCGCGGAATCGCCAGATATCATATCAGGGAAGTACAATTATAAAAATCTAATGAATTCTAGAACATTAAAATTTACAATGTCCTTACTTTCTTGCTACCAAAGGGGCAGCGATCTTGGGCATCGGAACCGTCCACATGGGTTGTTTGGGGTAATCGCTCCAGTAGACAGGATTCCAGCCGTAATGCTGAGGGTATTCGGGTCGCTTACTGGTATCGGCTGGGAACTTGGGCTAGAGTGAAACAAATGGTCCAAGATGATGCGTGATAGACAACTTCATTTTTGCTTTTCATCCCTCAAGAATAATTTCGAGCAACAGTGAAGAAAAGAAAATTCCTCGATCAGAGCAGCCTATAGAGCTGTGCAACGAGGTCACTCAGACGCTCGCCGCGTGTAGCGGGGCTACACATTGGAGGGCTGGAACTA
>JBCAUA010000012.1:488342-505931 GCA_038406235.1 Peronia verruculata | reverse complement strand
TTGTATAAAAATTTATCATTCAGAGATCTTACCCACGGATGACAAAAAAAGTTTGTCTAAGTACACAAACATAATCGACCTTCAAAAGCTAAACCCAGACAACATTTAAGGAAAATGATACTTCACATTGAAAATAGAAGTACTGGGCCATGATCTAATGGAGCAATCCAGGACCTTGTGTCAATTATTTTGCCATTGCATGAGTATCAAGAGAAGCCCTCAGAAGAAGTGACAAAATGAGATAAAAATTTAGGACTTCGGACCTTTGCCAATTCATATCTATCCAAGTAAACTTCTTAGATTTATTTATTCTATCTCTTCAATGTATGTTTAGGACATACAAGCAATAAAAAATGAAACTTATGTGCTTTCCTTTCTGTTTGTGAACCTGAGGTGAGGGTAGTGCATTTATGGTCGACCTTTTGAGAATGGCTTATACATGTACTAGCTTCAACTTGAAGCACCTGGCAAAGCGTCTGCACCTCAATGTTGACAATGCATGTACATGTAATATATTTTGTGGATAAAACTGAATGTTACTAAAAAAAAACCCATCTTACTATTGAACTTACACTTTGAATCAAGTTGTCTTGCAAGTTTACTATGATGTGTGCCAAATTTCAGATTTGATCCATTCAGCAATTTTGAAATCAGAGTCCATAAGCCTAATGTGGATTTTCTTGCAATTTTATACATCATCAGATGTGTATACTAGATGTATTCAGTTAATGTGTGTGTTTATTTTTGTTTTGTTTATTTCTGTAGATGTATATTAGCCATTGCTAACTATTTTCCAACTTGGGTAACAAATTTCTTTTTTTTTATTTCAGAAAACAAAACAAACTTTTTGGAAAAAAAAAAACGACAAAAAAACTGGGTATCTGAGTCAGAAAACATGTAATAACGAATGTAACTAAAAATTTCCCAGCACAACTTTCGACTCATTTGCCCTGGGTGCAAGACGTATAAGCTACATTATACAGACATACAGCGCACTAGCACAATACAGCAACGAATGACAAAAATTCTTTAAATTTGACCTTTATTTATTCTTTTGCACATTTTCAGACAGTCATAACATACTGCACTCTACTTACGCTATGACAAAATTCTGTGAAGGAAAAAAGAAAAATGGAATAATATGTACACAATCATGTACTGTACACAACATACATAAATTGTGAATTATACAATTATCCTACAAAAGTCAATCAGAATGGAGACAGAACAGACCCCCAGACAAAAACAGAGAGAAGTGCATCATTTGTACTGATGAACAGGCTGATCTATTTCATGTCTGTTATGTACACAATCCATGGATTCATGTAAAAATGTTTTGGAGATTTGTCACGGATAACTAAATGCATGCATTAGATGAAACAGATGTGATGGCCAACATAATCTGAACATAAATTGGAAGTCATCATGATCTAGTGGGATGGCATCAAATATGAAGCCAAGCAGTCAGAAATGCAGTGAGTGATTAACCTGGTTCAACACACACACACTTCATCACATAGGTAACATACAAATATCATTAACTCCCTGTTCATTGAGTCATGAAATAATTCTGCAAGAATATTCTACCTTATTTGATACAAGTACAGGTAGTGAAGTTTTTGAACCACAACACATCTCTCAAGACTACTGCACAGTACAAAATTAAATTTTATGCTTCACCAGTAGACTACTGCAGGTTGTACAGAGTACCACAGCTAACATTTTTCAAAATGGCATCTCACTGAGTAGATGGAGGAAATGAAGTTAAAAAAAAAAAAAAGTGCCACATGATTATTTCATCAGGTACACATGAAATTTCCTGAAGGACACATGAAGTTTATCTTCATCATGACAAGAAAAAGAATCCTGGCTAGAACAGATACACTGCATTCATAGAAATATGAGAAAGTAAGTACATCCTGGCAATTCAATCCTAATAGACTTTCTGCTAGTACAATAGTACTCGGGCTACGGACATGAAGACGTGAAGGTTATAACTAGGAATACCCCAAGTACTAAAATCCAGTTTCCCATGTTGTGACAAAAAAGATAAAAGTGCCAAAAAGACTTATTCTTAATCTCACTGTGTGCATAGTAGTGGAGAATGCTTTGTCACATGATAGCCCTTATAGTGTGCCTTGATCTCCTTGATTTCCACAATGGAGCTCATTTGGGCACTAAATGGTTTGAGCAATATGGGCCATTCCTGTGAAGCCAATTATATTATATAATGAAAGGGGCAAGAATGGATGTAGAGCAGCTTTATATGGGTTTTGTATGAAAACAAGAGCCAACATAGCTCTATAGTAAGTATAAAAATTAATCATTACTTTCTTATAATAAAGAAGCGATGATGAAATCTTTTCATATCTCTTGAAGAAAACCATTGTACATAGTGGCACTTTTCTCATTTTACCATAGTCAATGCCTATGCTGTACTGTTTCACCGATAACACAAATCAGATGGCTGTAAGTCCGCTAAATAAAGTAAACTGATTTCTTAGACATAAAAATGTGTTGTGGTCCAAATAAAAAAAAAAAAGATTTGCCCAAACTAAGTCCAAACACAAGCAATACATACCTTTCCAGAGTACAACTGAGGTAGAACAGTATTTACCATAACATTTAAAATCAAACAAAATAAAACTTGCTGCAAATCAGTGTCACTTACCAAACACTGATCTGTAATTATTAGATGAAAGTTTTATCTTCAATAATAAGACTTAATATGTGCGTATATTGAAAACTGAAATGTCAGACAGAAACATCTTACCTTCTCTGGCATTGAAAACCAATCTTACATATTGTTCACCACAAATCAAAATCAAATACATCACTACACAAATCAAAATCCTCTTGTGCTTAAATTACTGCAACACCACAAAAAGGATGTGCAAAGTTTGAATCTCCTCAGTTTTGAGAATATCATCAACAAACAAAAGATAGACAAGCTAACATACACTATTCCCCCAAAAATTGTCCTTACTTACAGTACACCTTGACCAAACTGACTTTACAAACATCCACTGAAAAGTTCCAAATTACAAATCTGTCCCGTGTCCCTATAATCTAAGCCTGCACGAATGTTTTGAACAGTCTTGACAACCTTTGTGCAAGCACTGTAAATTTTGGGTCCAACAATTATCTGTTTTAATGATTGAAAGCAAATGCTAAACAAGTCGGACATTTCCTCACACCAAAAAAATTATCTTCTTTCTTTCACAGTCTTAACAGACAAAAATCTCCTTAACCTTCGGTCGTGTCATTGCTTTTTGCATAGTTGCCAGTTCTGCAGCGTTGCAAATAAATAGTTTTCATAAATTATGGACACTCAAAGTAATAATTAGCAAATCATAGATGTCCAACCTTGTAAACAAGGATACTGTTTGATGAGGAAAAAAAATGTTGTACTCTTTCACAAAATTTTGGAATGGGGGGGTTCTTCACCTAAATATGCAAATCTTAACAAATTAGCAATGAGCTGACTACACAAAGATACAAATAGTGAACTACTTGAAATTTTTTTTAGAGAATGGCTATGAATCTTGGTCTCATGATCATTAGTGTCAACAGCTTTGCAAACTGTGTGGCTGAAGTATATCTTGAACGATCTTACCATTAAGGTTGCAAGATATTCAAACCACTTACTTTTTCAAACAAGAAAAATGATCATTTACAGAATAACCTGGGGAAAAAAAGTTCCTATCAAACCACCTAACTAACCAAATTTAAAAAAAAAAAAAATTCAATAGGCAATTTAAAAAAATGTACAAAAAAACAGAAATACTGCCTAAATAATAACACAATAGTTACTGATAATACTGATCTGCTGGGCTTTACCAAGGCAAAGACAAGACCTGGTCTGCAACCACCATATCAAACAAGATGCTTAAAAATTTTTTACACATGAATTGACAATACTAAGATAAATGTGCAGCTCCTGAAAGAGAAAAGGAAATGGACTATTCATTTAGCACAAATAATGACAAAACAGGGTGCACCTCTGGACCCAGACAGAAGAAAGACTCGACGCCGCTTCTCAAGCCCTCCTCCATTCTTGGAAATGGATGATGCTGCACCGGCTGGCATGTTTCTCTCAGCACGCAGGCTTGCTTGTCTCCACTCAGAAATGCGCGTAACAGTCAAATGTTCTGTGCCTATCAGAGAACCTCATCACTATTGCTAAAATTCTTTTCTTAAAAAAAAAGAAAAAGAATTTCGGAAATATTTGTAACCACTGAGATATGGGATGCCTATAGCAGGATGATATCCATTGTGTGTGGTTTTCTTACAAATCGGTGATGATTGACTGACTCTCTTCCTTGTGATCTTTCACGACAATATCTTAGCAGCTGATTGATGAATTTCTTCTGGACTGCTGAACATTCATTCCTTGGTGCCTGGGTTCTGGCTTCATTCCTTTTTCACGGGACTTGACTTGTTTGCTTGACGATCAAATGGCTAAAATGGCAGAATAGTTCTGGCGCTTCAAATCCTGTGCTGTGTAAGAGTGATGCAAAAAAAAAAAACTCCAATTTCCTTCCATGAGCTGGGAATCTCTGCAACTGGCTGGGACATGGAGTTCAACATGAAATGGCACTGTGTAGGAGGGAAGATGATCGGGTGAGATGGAGGGCTTCCTCTGATTTAGATGTTTCCGTATCCTTCGTGTGAATGGGCTGGGGGTTGGGACAATGTGGGGAAGCCATGTTCTGTGAGAATGGGGCTGGGGGGTGTGACTATGGGATGGAGGGTGGGATTTCAGGGAAGGGAAATCCTTTTTGTGAATGGGAGACGGGATTTTACACAGAAGATATCTTCTGTATAGGTGAGCCCCTTTATGAAATGAGATTTTGTGAGGGGTGGCTATCCTCTATGAATATGATTGGGGAAATGGGGATTTGTAGGGAACATATCCTCTGCATGAATGGACTGAGGGCAGGGTTTGGAGTGAAATATTGAGTGGGAGCTGGGGAGGCAGAATTTTGTGGGAAGGGTGGGTGGAAATTGAGGGATGGGGACACTCTCCAATGTTGTTGTTGATCCAAATGGCCTCTATTATCCAACAGAGATAACATTAAAATCTTTTAAAAAATATGTCGGTGACACTTCTACAGATCAGATCGCATGATGAAACTTGCTGATGGGCTGGCCATTTTGACTGATAAACTCCTAAAAAAAAAAAACATACACAAAAAAAAAAAAAAAAGGCAACATGTAGCTGGACTTCTTAGGTGCGAATCAGCTGGCAAAAACAAAAAAAGAAAACGTAGGTGGGCTTCCTATGTACGAATCAGCTGGCTCTTCATCCATCCATTTTGTGCTGTGTTGCTGTTGCGACTGACAAAAGGTTAACATGCTCCACAATGAGTACTCTGGACTTCCCTTGATGGCTTCTAGGCGGCATCCTCAATTAATGATTTGCTGCTAATGGGTTGTCAAGGATGAGACGTTTTAGATTTTATCTTCTATCATCCTTCTAAAATCAAGAACTTGCAGGAACAGATGTAAATTATTGGTGAAAAAGCTAACGGTTGTGATCCTAGGATTCCCAGTTTTCTCTTTCCTGAAATTGTACTTGTAGGCGACATCTCTACTCTGGACTTCTTTCAAATACTGGATTACAAAAATGGTGATAAAAGCAACTTGAAATAGCATCTGTGGACATTTCCAAACATGCAAACCAATCCACCAGTTTGTCAAATAATGTAGCTCTCTTAGACTTTATATCTCAGCTTTCCATCTGACTGTTGCTCTCTTGACATCCTATCCTCTTGTCATGTCTGTCTTCTTTCATGCTCGATGCCCATCTCTTTACCTTTGGGGTGTCCTTTGGCTGATCTAATCTTTATACATTTCTTGCGATGCACCTCCAAATCTTGTCTTGATGTGAGTTGAATATTCTTTTCACTCCTTACAGCAACCTGTCTTCCAATTCTCGCATGTTCACGATAATTCTGCAAATACTGAGTTTCCAAGCCTAGTGCTGGTGGTGCTGTTAATGGACTCTTTAATTTTCATGCTGATTATAATGCTGAAGTCATCCAAGGAGCCTTGATAACTGGATTCCATTCAATCCTCAAAAGATAGCTGGCAAATTTGTGATTGAAAGGATGGTGCAGTAAAAATTTCCTACTGATTGCTGCTAAATCTGGATTTGCTTGTATTAAGAAGACATATATTGATGATTTTCGCTTCAGCAGAAATTGTTTAGATATCCCAACTTTTCATTTCAAGCCTGTTATTTCATCAAGACTGATGCAAACTGCCCTGTGCATTCGAGATGGCTGTTGACTTGTTATTTGAATGTGTGGCCTGAATCTTCTCTCAAGCAAAAGATGATTGCAAGGATGATACTAGAGCCTGTGATAACAGGTAAGCTGGGTGACTGACCGATGAGAGGCTCTTCCCTTATCTCAATGGTTACTTTTCAGATTATGAATTTGTGGAAATATAACTGAGATGTCAATCTCAGCATAAAGCTTTAGGACTTGGGACATACGGCTTTGAGCTTTAAAAATGACTTAATTATCTTGTTATGGTTGGTATAAATTTCACACGGGAATCTAAAGGTCCTTGAGACTGATTGGTTCTATTGTCCTGGAGGCTCCCTACAATTCCTATCCACTCGCTGCTTTATGTATAAAAATTATATTTCTCTTTCTTCTTATTGTCTTTTTGTATGATAAGCATGAGCTGAATGAGACTGAGATATCACTAGAATTTTATCGGTATCTACAACTGACACATCTGCCACAGCAGTGATCACCTGGACGCTCCACTTCCTGGTAGTTTGCCAACATTGTCAGAATGTTCCTGTATATCACAACTGTCACTGCAAACAATACCATACTTCCATTATATTCTAGGGCACTCTTGGGAATATGATGAGAGTCCTACTTAACAATGAAATTTACTATCTGATTTCTCTTCACTTTTTCGGAATTAAAAAAATCTATGATACAATAATTTCCTTTGAGAAAAAAAAAAAAAAAAGCTTATCTAAATCATGGATAAACAACAGTAGGTAGGAAGCCCCCACATCCTCAGAAATAAATCACATGCTTGACACATCCATCGGTGGGGGGTGACAACTTGCACATTGATCACATGAGCTTCAGCAAATAGCACCGTGAAAACTGCTCCAAACGGTACCTAATTCTGTGCAACAAACTGGTGACTGAGTTTGTACCAAAAGCGGTCATAAAACAGCATTGATATGTCCATGGCCCATGCTATGCTATCACTACAATAATGGCAGTATTGCCATACTGGCCTTACAGTCCACTTTGGTATTGTTGTCTGTGAATGTCACCCCCTTCTCCTGAAGAAATTCCAAACATTTCGTCCTCTCTGTATACGCCAACTCCTTCTCAAAAAACTCGATGGGTAGGCTGGGTCGGTACCTAATATTTGTGGACAGATCAAACAGCCCCAGGAACAAAATGGCAAACACACAAGGGAAGAGACAAGTGTGATGAATGCAACCCAAGTGGCCAAGGCAGGTGACGTTAAAGATCAATGAAATAGAAAAAAGAGAAGAGAAAACATGGTTAAAATGTGAAATCATTGAAGTGAAGATCTGAGCTATCAAAAAGTTTCAATCATATCAT
Source organism: Peronia verruculata (assembly GCA_038406235.1). NCBI lineage: Eukaryota > Metazoa > Mollusca > Gastropoda > Systellommatophora > Onchidiidae > Peronia > Peronia verruculata. Next base: position 498,318 of record JBCAUA010000012.1, on the reverse strand, counting down.
TTTTTTTCAAGACTTATGTTTGTGGTTATAATTTCAAAATTGATTTACCTCAGCATTCTAGTTTTCAGCTGAATAAATTTTCTCTATAATGATGTTATGATCTATTTGTCACAATAAATCTTCTAACATTTTAAACAAATGTACTGTTCTTTCCTTCACATGTTGCATATCAAGCAAATATAAAAATATATGAATACTTGAATGTGCACTGACAAAACTCAAGAATTTTACTTACCAAATTTCCTGAAAAAGAAGATGCATTAAAATGCCACAAGAAAAAAAACAACATTATGAGAATTGTTTTACTAGGCATGATATTTTCTGAAATATTCTTCATAATAATACAGAGCCAGTTTGAATAATGACTATCTTTAAATTTTCTTTCTTTTAACTTTTAAATATTGAACAAGGCACGAAGTCACTTACTGCTGTTCAATTCTTCTTTTTCACAAACTGGTATTTCACTGCACTATACAAATCAACTTACCTGTTTCCCCCTAGCCTGGTCACAAGAGAATCGTGAGCTTTAGCACACTATATGGTAACGAATATTTTAACTGATTATGATTAAAGTTTCTGGATATTTCAGGAATTCATAGAAATAATAATGCTGAACACAAATAAGCACCACAAAAGGTAAGAACAGATAAGAAGAGAGATATTGCAGTAAGAAGGAAGAGAGAATAAGAGAATGAAGACACAATAGCAAGTAGATTTATTCTTGATACAGCTCACTATATTCTGCCTTTGAAGAAATGAAAAAGCTGATTGTCTGTAGAATACATACGCTTTGATAATGAGCTTGAGTGCACTCTTGCGGACTCTGTCTATGAACCAGTCCATGAGGTAGCCCGACATTTTTGGAGCATTCTCATACAATTTGAAAAACCTGTGGTAATTGTTTAAAGACCATGCTATCCGCACTTCAAGGGCATGTTTTATACATTCATCTTCCCTGCACTTCATGGACAGAGATGCCAAGGCTGTGGTGAGATCTGCAAAGAATCAATGAGAAAGACATCACTAATATGAGGCCAGATCAAAGGAGTGGAACAAGAAATGAAATGCAGTGAAAATAATGTCATAATTGTACACTGCATAAACCAATGCTGAATTGGGCATGAGACAAATAATAAAAAAAAAAAAAAAAAACAGTCCAAATATCCCCTCCTTTTTTTCCCCCTAGCTTAGGGGAAAGAAAGAGTTTCTACTGTAACCTGATACATGACACTGCCATCAATAGAATTATTCATGGGCCATACAGGAGCACAGATTTTTGAATAATAAAACTTTATCAAGCGATGATGTGAACAAGCAACAAAAGTCATGTCTTCACTGTTGCATTTACATATAATTCAAACTAAATGTATGCAATTCCTAAACATGTCCAATTGTTTGGCCTTTCCTTATTTAGTAAACAAAGAATGACAAAGGTGATGAAACAAAGGGACCAATGGACTTTTGTCTTTGGAATTTTCACCACTGATTCTTTAATACAAAAATCCATCATGGATTAACATTAAGCATGGATAACACCAGAAACTTTTGTTCATATTGTGAAAATTTTGTCTAAGTATACTTCTAAAAGTTATGAATAAAAATGTGCATTAGATATTGTACTATAAATTCAAGCAAAGAGCAAAAATGCTATTTAAAAAAATGTACAACTGTGTTCTATAAAAGTTTTGAATAAATCGTGTGTTCAATACTGAACTACAAACGAAGTACAACAACTAAAGGTATATCTCACTGAAATTCATACCTAATGTGTTTGATGTATAGATGTAGTAGAGAATTCTGTAGGCCTTGAACTCCAGTTGGTTGCCTTTCAGTCCTTCGTGATAAAGAAGTTTCAGCTGTGTCTGGCATTGGTTGAACTCTTCATGATCTCCCTGGGAAAAACATGTTGCGCATACAATATGATAATCTGTAGAAAAAAAGAGCTGTTGTCCACCTCAATATATTTCACTGAACCTCTCTTAATCAATTCTATACATTTAAAAAATGTGAGAAAAGGGGGTCGAAGCACAGAATTTTTATGCAAGTCACAGACACAACATGAATACACTTTAAATACGCGCACACACACAAAAACAATGAAATTTTAGAACAGAATGTCATCATAGCATTAGAATTTATGACACTGAATTTTCCCTTTCAAACTTTTTTTAAAATAGTGAAAGATGAAAGGGCATGGCAAAGATTATGTTTCCTATTTTAAGCTATCTCTTTTTGCAACATGTATTCATAGTTTTTCCTGAAAAAGCAGCATTACCTTTTCCATCGCAATCCTGGCATGTGTTTCGTATACCCGAACTGTGAAGCTGTCCCTGATTCCTTGAACCTGAGAGGTAAACAGAGATGATTGAACATGTTCTCCTTTTACTCAAGTGGAACAAAATTTTAAAACGATTCATCACTGCAAACCTACAGGGTAACATAACAATCTGTGATCATTAGTTCAAGATTGCTTACTTTGCACAAGATGTATCTACAACATTAATCCATTCAGTACCAGGCCTGACTATATTTTGAACGCCGGAAGTACCAGCTGAAGGGAGATAATTGGGAGGAAAACTACAGTTGTAGTAGAAAAAATTAAGATAAAATACACTTTACATGTTTTTTGCTTGAAATTAGGTGCAGTATGTTGAGAAATCAAAACTCAATGTGATAAATGTACTTGTTTTGGGGAAGAACAGTGACAAAACAATAAAATTCAGATTGCACCCATGCCAGCTTCAGATCTAGATCTAGATCTCTAGATCTTTACTGCTAGATCGAGTTGTCATAACTGTGACTTCCTCTTCTAAATTATGCTCAAATTCTTGATCTTTGTCTGATTCATTATTACATGCATATTTCACGTCGAAAACACGTGTTTCTTCATCACAATATAATGTTCCCACACCATCCACTTGTCAGACTGGTCAAAAATTCAATGCAATCCTTAAACAATAGAAGCTGTCAAACTCATCGTTCCAATATGGCGAAATTCGGCAGTGACTTCCTTTGAGTACTCTAAACCATGTTCCCGCAAGATCTCATAGATAGGGCAGGATATCCCTTTGGAAAGAAAACGAAAGTAAAGGCAATACATAGCAGGTGTTAGCGGGCGTTGTAATACTGAATCGGTAGCGGGCATTGCGGTACTGAATGGGTTAATGCCACTAGTATTGACCGGAGACATATCCTGAGTCTGAGGACAAGCATTTTATATAGTGAACTATGGATGTTAGTGAAAAGAACATATGCAGATGACTGTGGTGAAAAAAATAATTTAGCCCAAGTTTTTTCTCTTTCAAGATATTCGCTGGACCCAAGTCAATTCCAGTGACCTGACACTCAGTTAACCCAAATTTCCTTAAAGACAACCATTTTGATATCACACTCAATTTACACAACTGTTTGACATTTATTTTTCTCACTGCATTAGCCCTGATTATGGAGGGATGCAGGTCCTGAAAATGAAGTTTCAAGATCCAAATATCAACAGCACCACTAAAAGACAACAGAAAAGTTCTGAAAATTTAACTGCGATTTTCTCAAAAATATATTTTTTTTCTTTCACTTTTTTCCCTGAGGCTGTTCAATTTCTGAAACAACTAACTTGAATTTTGAATATTTATTCCCCATAGCATGTATATATCCCCATATATTCAATATATGCATGCTTTTTTCTGCATTTTAATCATGCTCTCAAGGGAAACTTTGAAGTATGTTGGAAAATTGAGAATTAACAAATATTTGTCAACATACAGACATTATATGACATATAAACCAAAAAAAACAAACAAACAAACAAACAAACAAACAAATACATGTGATTTTTTTTATGTAGAGCTATTTCATCAACATGCAAAGTACACATGATTACAATTAATGCTCTAGGAGCTAATTTTCAACATACAAAATCCAATGGGAGGGTACTCCCATGGCAACTGGAGACAAAATTAAAAATTTGAAGCTTGAAACCTCCCCGTTCAACTACTCGAAAAATCACTCTCAGGACCCATACTCTCCTTTCAACAGAGATAATATATGGCTAGTACTAAACTTAAGCATGAGGACTAAACTTACTGTCAGATCCTGTCTTATGGACTTGAGCTGTTCACATGCATAGCGATAGTCCAAGTTTTCCTGCCACTTTTGTTGAACACTGGCCAAGGCTTTCTTCAGCACATGGGGAGGGCGAATCTGCTTTGGGTCTGGAGCCTGGATAAAAATAATTTTTCTGGTATTTCATCACAGAAGGTATGATATAAATGTAGAGGCAAATACAATTGATAGCTTAATACTTGTAATTTCAGATATCAATAATTGTAATTTCAGATACAGTGATACCTTTTAAAACCCACTTTCTTTTATGACCGTTGAACTAGGAGTAAAATGTGCGGTGACATTACAACTCAATTCAAAGAAAAAGAGTCACTGTTAAAAATCGCCACTTTTTACTTAATTATTGTTGCATCCAGCCCTTCTCTGGAATGACCTATGGATTAAGGCCAGCAGTACACAAGGATGCTTGTCCCAAAAATCAGTGATAAAATGAGAAGCCACTCACAAATGTTGTGCCAGTTTGCTTCAGCAGAGAAATTTTTAAAAGCAGATAAATAAAATATCAATAAAACATAAAAATCACAGGGCAAATCTAAATGCTTATTATCAATGTATTTATAGAAACTGAAGAGTGATTTGTATGCATAAATCTTAATGAAATACAAACCCCTGTAAGACGCAAATAAGGTTTCTCTAAGTCTTGACATGTTCCAACCACAGTGAATTCTTCAAGATCCATCTCCTCATCTTTGATACTCTGAAACATTAATATGCAGAAAAAATGTATGAAATCAAAATCTCTCTTGCATGTAATATGTTGACATCTTTGAACTAGCAACCGAGAAGAAAAAGTCAGTTTGTAAACCAAATGAAAAGACACACATTTAAAAAAAAACAAAAAAACCAACAACAACAACAAAAAAGATGGGAACAAGGTTTTGACAGTGACAAGTGTCTGGAATCCACACATCTCAAATTATTGCGAGTATGTTCGCAAGATATGCAAGAAACCATAGTTTTGCTGTTGCATCCAGCCCTTCTCTGGAATGACCTATGATTAAGGCCAGCAGTACACAAGGATGCATGTTGTTTGCATTTTTACTCAAAGAAAAAAACTGAACCACACATTTACCTTTTGAATAATATCCCACTAGCTCCAAAGAACCATAATGTCCCAGGGTTAAAATGAAAAAGAAAAAATGAATCCCAAGAAAAAGAAAAAACATACAGATACCTCACCATGTTTTTTTTTTACTTTATTTTCACTAAAAAAAAATTACAAAAACCCAAGAAAACTCACAGATATTGAGTCATTGATTCCAAGGGAAATTCTCTGCCTGGGTTTGTTAAGTTGACCAGCAAATCTAGCAGCTCTTAATTCCATTCGTTCTTTCTTTAGTGGGTCATCATCATCAAGTGAGAACTGCAGAGCTCTGAAAGATGAGCAATTAGAGGAGATAACAATCACTACATTACATGAAAAATGATTGCAATAGCGAGACAAAACGTAGTTTCCGAGAATTAGGTGAACACCTTGATGCATCAAACTATTAAGGTGACAGCAAGTCTTCAGCTCAGCAACCAAAGTAAAAAGATGCTTCATGGCCACAGAGATTTTTTTTTTAAAAACTAAGTGGCCGGAAGTTCAGTATGCGCGAAACATTCTGTGCTGTTGTCTGTCAGATACATTCTCCCCCTTTCAGTCCCAAATTTATGAAGTAGACTAATAAGAAATAAACAATACTCACGCCTTCTGCTGCTGGATTTTCTTTCTATTCTTCTTGTTTGTGCTGAGTGACAAAAACTCTCCTTCACCCTTTGCAGTAATCTTGCTGCCTCTTCCCCTTCCTCTGGGTGTCTTCTGTTGACCCCTGCCCCTGTTTCTGCCAAATCTGCTCCTGCCAGGACTAGACCTATTTGACTCTGACGATGGACTACGGCTATCGCTAGGAGAAAGAATAGGAGAGAAAAGTCATTTCAATAGAAGCTCAGTTCCAGGGGAATAACATATACCAAGTTCAATCATTCACTCCTTGTCTATTTAACATAATAAGATTCAGTAATAAAGTTTTTAAAAAGAAAATAACAAAAAACCATGACTGACCTGGATTTTGGACATTCTGCTACAATTACATGCAATGGAGTTTTTCCAAATCTTAAGTACACATTGGTCTACACAGCAACTGATTTGGGAAGGGGGAGGTTTCAAGGAAGTGGTAACTAAGTAGCATGTCTCAAGAAAAGGGTCATTTAAGAAACAAATGTCTGGGTTCTACAAACCGACAAACTGCTACAAGTAATTTGCAAGGTGTGTAGGAAACCATTATGTTACTGTTGCATCCAGCCCTTCTCTGGAATGACCTATGATTAAGGCCAGCAGTACACTAGGATGCTTCTTGTCTACAACAGTGGTCAATAAAGTAGTACATCTGAAGGAACATATAAATTGACAGGATTGCTAACACACCCCAGCTTACAAAGTTACCTCAAAAAAGTTCATACAATACTTTCACTATAGACACACAAACATACAAAAACCTCCCAAAATTATCACCTGCTGCGGCGAAAATTTCTCCTTCGTCTACGTGGGGAACTAGATCGTGATCTCGATCTTGATCTAGACCTAGAACGTGATCTTGATGAGCTGGAAAAAGATCTACTCCTTGATCTCCTGTAGGTGGGAACTCTGTCATGGGAATAGAGAGGTCTTTGGGGTACACCCATAGCTCTAGGGCCCATCTGTCCTCTTCCACGTTGAAATCGCATGTTAATTCCACCACGGCCAAACTTTGGAGTCATCATATTTGTTTTGTTTCTGTCACTGTTTCCAAAATTAATTTCAATCCTGCAGTTAAAGAAGAAAAAAAACTATCATAGTCCTGACATGCTCTTGATGTTTCATCTTCTATCTACAATATTCATATTTTTGGACTAGAAAAAAATAATAAAAAATAAAGAATTCAAAATCTACATTTACTTTTACCAGCACTTTGATGCCTAAAATAATGGGAGTTTAATAAAGCATTTAACCAATACAATCAGACATCCGATATTTACTCATTTAGAACTAACACAATCATAAAAAAAAAAATGCAAATGGATTGCTGGCAGAGATTAAATTCTTGTTTCTTTTTCATTCCTGTGTTTTATTTTTTTATGTCAGTAAAATAAACTGGTAAAAAATATAATTCACATAATTACATTGGCAAAGGTTCGTCATCCCATTTTACAGCCTTCACTCCGCCCGGAGAGCTGTAGATTTTTGTAAGTTTTTCTTTAAGGACTTTCTCCACTTGATCCTTTTGACTTTCTGGCACAGAAGCAAAGGCTCTCTGTACATAGTCCCTGAAATAATCACAGCAAATACATTTTTCATACAGATGCATGGCTTATTTTAAAATTTCCTACGCTGATACAGATGGGAAACACACAGAGCGCAGCTGCCACAAATACTTCAAGATAAAACATCTGTCATTAGAAGTGCAAATTTTTTGGTCACCCAGATATTATTTTAAATAAATTGCAAAAAGAACAAAAGTAATAAACATAAACACTTCCAAATTTTCAAGTAAATTAATGAAATTCCTCCAGCAAAAATTCCTACATATTTTAAGACCATATTCATTTCAATTTTATGGAACAGGGACTGTTTATATCCATCAGCATAATTTCTGAAGTGAAAAATAGTATTCATATAGTGGGACACCACCGAAATTAGTTCCTCAAGGTTTGTACATATCAATCATACTGCTTCCACCAAGAAAATTTTGTCATGAAGTGCAGAAATGGAAGTTATCTTCAACATGCAAATTATTTCTGAGAAACCATTAGATTTAGATATACTAAAAAATCAGTTTGTGCTCAGGTCATAATGTATCTATTTTTATGCAGTGTGGAGCTGATGAAATTTGATTTTCTAAAAATTTTATAAGGTATAGTAAATTAATGAAATTATGATTGAGTGATCTGGATCACAGACCCATCACTTCAACTGACTTACATAATTTATGAAATAAACGTTTTTGTGTGTCCAAAATCCTGTTTTAAGCTTCTCGTTATACCCAAATATAATTTTGGGACTTTTTTTTTTTCAAATTCTGTGGTTAACATCCTCTCTTCGGTGGTGACTTTTGAGAATAACATGCAATTTTCTAAAAACAGCTGGACTACCAAGATAGAAACTTTTAAAAAACGACCAGATTTCCTCATGGAGACGGCAACCTACCAACCAGTGTTATAAACAATATTCAGTCTGCCACACATAGGATTCCTCTAATATGATATAAATCACAGCCAAATGATTCCATGGGTAAAGAGAGAAGACAGATCAGATGTTACTAAAGTGGTTCAACTACCCATCAAACAGTCCAGTGTGTTTCCAACCACAACTTATGCATTTTCTCAACATTAACTGATTCACATCAAATAATTCTTAAAGTAAAAAACTGAAAATAATTATACCACGTAACTTTCCAAATTACATCATTTTACTCATTTCAAATGAAAAAAAAAAAAAAAGAACAAACAAACAAATAAAAATGAACATATTCATAAAGACACTTACTTAAGCGACTGTGGCCATTCTCCTGCACCATCTGGTGATCTAATGAAACAAATACATTGAGATATAATCAGATGACAACTAAGATCAAACACAAAACTAGCACTGCTCTAAAGCATTGATCTTTCAATCTAACATCGCCCCTGAACTAAACTCCTAACTACAACAGTTTTATGTGGGGAAAACCTATGGGGGAAACAAATGGTAAATGGTTTGCCACTGCTCATCACTGACACAAAAGAGAAGGAGGGAGATGAAAATACAAACAAATAACCATTTAAGAATGAATGAGAAATGAAAGAATTAGAAAGTTAAAATATCATTACGTATTGTCAGATCCTGAGTCATCGTCTTCCTTGTGTGTGGATATATTCTTAGGTTCCCCCATGTCCATAGGGGACGGCATTTGCACTGACTGAAGTGGGTTATTGCCTCTGACAAATTTGTTTGGTGGAGGCCTCAATGGGTTCTCCATCACACTGTTGTTGTTGCCAAGGTTCTTTCTTTTCGGTAGTTGAAACCGTATTCCTCCAGCCCCTGGAGCCTCTGAAGAACAAGAGAGGATAGGAAAATGTTATGTAATAAACAAGTACTTCTCTCCATTTTTTCCATTGCCTGTAAACTGAATGCAGCCACTCTTAATTATATTAGTTTACTTATCACTGGGGAATAATATTCTTTATTCTGCCTTTGACAATATGTCTCAATTTTCATAATCATTTGTGAACGTTATACATTAATTAACAGTTTTCAATAAATATGCAGTATAAATAGATAACACTATGGCGATACAAAACTAGATATATACGTTTACTCCTTGTGAAATGATTGTTCTGGTTGTTGAAGTCTGATGGCCCCTCTCCCTGACGTTCATGATCTCTGTCCATGTCCATGTGAGGTGGCAATGGTCCTCTTGGGCTATCACCATATGGATATCCAGGTGGTGGACCTCTAAAATTTGGATGATCAGGATGTGGCCCCATTCCTGGCCCACCATACGGTCCAGACTGTAAGCCCATAGGACCTGGAGGACCCCGTGGTCCTGGGCTTCCAAAGTTGCCAGGACCTGGGCCATATGAATTCATCTGAGGATAGACAAGATCGGGATAATTACCCCATTGTGAAAATTTCTAAAACACATACTTTACCCTTGCCTTCCACATTGACGACCTTTAGCACAAAGATAATCCTATTATTGCAAGCACATTTAGCGACTGTTATACAAGTTGATCTATATTCTTTCTTCTAATCCAAGTGAGAACTTATTAGCATATATATATATATGGCTCATTGCATGAAATGCCTTTACCCTTTGTCAGAAATTACTAACTTTTTCAAATAAACTTTAGCATTATA
>JBCAUA010000012.1:455507-474376 GCA_038406235.1 Peronia verruculata | reverse complement strand
CACACACACACACACACACACACACGCACGCACGCACGCACGCACGCACGCACGCACGCACGCACGCACACACGCACACACGCACACACACACACACACACACAAAGGGGGGGGGGGGTTCTAGTCTTTCCCAATTCAACAATTTATCACGCTGTGATTGAAAGGCAGACGTATAACCTCTCACTGCGGGTATTCCGGTATTGACCCCGACGGTTTATTCAGCAGGTTCCTCAATATTAAGGCAACTTGACCAGAGTCAGATCATATCTGGATACATAAGGAAAGTAGGGGCCAAATAGGAAGTTTCTGGATTCCAGTCCTAATGGGCCGACATTTTGTTGCTGGGAACGACCACAAATTGATTGCTAAAGATTTTAAGCGCCTAGCAGACAGCTGCCTTGTATGCTCTCCAGAAAGTTTAGAACGGACGTGTCTGTTTCCATGGGATCTATGGCGTTATTACAGTGTTGATGGATTGTAAAGCGCTTGGAGTTTGACTTCGCATGAGAATAAATGCCATCCATTTTAATATAATATCCTTCGGGTGGAATATTTCTGTCAGTAAAAAACTGGGTCATTTAATATGTGACTTGTTTAGAAATCCTCGTAGTTCATGTACAGAAGCAGAGATTTGATGTACAGTATCGCATGTTTGAATGTCCCATTTTCGCGACAGCTGATAATGTTCTTCGACTGTAGGTATTGTTGGAAAGATGGATGGATGAATATATGCCGTATCTAACACTACACAGCTATTACTAAAAGTACCCCTGGGGACAGGTCTTAGATCTAGACGATCTTGGAAATGGATCACCTCGGAAAGAGAAATGTTATACTCGCACAGACAGATCTATACAAGGACTTAGGCAGACCATTGCTAGACAGTCCGGGGCCAGCGAGAAAAATCGAAGAGCTGATCCTTTTCTATCATTGGATCGCTCTCACACCCGATATTTGCCCTCGGCTTATATCAGGTGCGCAATACTTAGCACCATCTTGTTTGTATGTGCGTAATATCCTCTGCCTCGTTACTGTTCACGCCACAAAATAGCATTTAGCCTGCGGTATAAAAACAAACTTTTGGTTTCTATGTTTATTTTCAGTATATCTCACCTGTGTCCAATTACGAAGTTTCCTGGGCCTCTTATGTCAGCCAGCTCTATTTCATAATGCATCTGAATTCGAATCCTCATGTGAAACAGTCGCTAAACATCACAAAAGCGGGAGGCTATCGTTGAGGCTATACTGGAGCTGTACAGCTACATGAGTTCTTTTCTCTTATATCATGAAAACAGTTTTATGAGCGACGAGGTCAGCCAGTGATGTAATATTTGTCAAGCATTTGTGGGGCAGATTGATCGATATTTTGCGCCAGATTGAACGATATTTTACCACCTGTTACAAAATTTTTGATCATCGGACACCCAGCGAGTTTTCCCCCTGCCAACATTTTCATCAGTAAATGGACAAAGCAAAGGCTGAAGAATGGCCAGTCACCACTTTCGCCCTGTGTGGTTCCATATTTCACATATGAGACGCGACAAGATGAAATCAGGCGCTCGTCCAATTTTGAGCATATGGAGTTATCCCTGTGAAGATTATTCATTTCCCTTTCAGTGTATGAAAAAAGTATTGGTTCACCTTAAGTAGAAGTTGAGATATTGACAATTAAAGACCTTGGGGGTGACCAGTTGCTGCAGCTGAATTAAGTGAGAAAATAGCCGATCGCTTTTGTAAATTCCTCTTTACCTTTGATAGGCCATGCCGTTAAATTGCAATTTTTGGGCCTTTACTCGCTCTATTTCAGTCAGTTGAACTCTGAAATGCATGTTTAGATTGATATAGAAGGTTTGGTGAAGAAAACAAAAAAAAATAAAAAATACGTTAACAGTTCAATCACTGTTGAAAAACACGTGATTTCTCCGGTCGGCTCAGCTTGACGAGCGCCTGATTTCGTCGTGTCGAGTCTCATATTGTGTGACCGATTCCGCAAGAGTGGTCTCCAGTGATCACTCAGATTCTGGAGTATGTCTGTATATTGTTGTCAGTTCATCATAAATGAACAGTGTCTTAATTGCCCATCAAGTGGCCATCGTCTAATAAACCGTTATTGATGCAGTCCATGGATCTTTTTAAACCTCAACGAGCTCCGTGCCCTCGCCATTTAGCGATTATTTTAAGAATAAAAACGATGATTTGATCAAATTTTATTTCTGTGCCGCGGTGTAGAAAATAAATACTGAGCGTTAAACCTGTAGCGGTACTTATGAGATGAAAGAGCTTTCCACCAAACTGTTTTCCGGAATTGTGGAACAAATTGTTGATTTAAGTCTGAGTCCCCTTCTCTCTCTCTCTCCCCCCCCCCCCAACCCCCAACCCGTTTCCCAATGCAAATGCCATAATAAATGCCATCAAAGACGTAACAGAGAGCAGCTTGATTTTAGGAGTGAAAATAAGATGCCAGAAAGAAAACAGGCAGCTTTGCTTCTACAGCGAGAAATACCATCCAGAAATGGCTCACTCTGAGCCAGCAAGGGCCAGCGTACTTTAACGAATGGCGTACTGAGTTAGGAAAGTTGGTACCACCAGGAGAAATGAAAATGGGAAGGGCAAACAAGCCACATCAGGGCCGGCAAAATCGAACAACAGATTTCGAAACAGATTCGACTGGGCCGCAAAAATACAATCATGTAAATGGGGCTGATTGGTCTGTGCACTGAAGTTGTAAATGCGGGACTTGGCCCCCACTTATTTCAAAGTGGCGCATTCCTGACTCATGCTTGATTGACTAGCACGAAATGCACAAATGTCAGGACAGAACACAAACCAATCTGACATGCTTTTATCTCCACGGAAGTGAAGAAATGCCGGAAAACCATCGCATTTATCACGACGTGATGCCCTGCAACACGACTTTGATAATCCTTACTCAGAACTCAGCTTTTCCTGTTTCTGTTTCTATGTTCGCTACATTGTCTGTATTCAGCCAGACAGCAAGTCCTTCTTGCACTTCGTTCTGCGCTCGATGCTTGCTCTTTTCAGCGCTGCGTTCCGGTATTGCTGGGAGTTCCTCTTGTCTCTCACGGTTTACAAACAACATTATCTTGGACCGACCTCAGAGAGACTTTGGACAGGCAGAGGATATTTTCTGTACAGGGAGACAATTAAGTAGGATTGACTGGAATACATCCACGCCAGCGGCCGATAATAGCCGGGCTAGCACTTTGAACTATGATAGCCAGACTAGCACTTTGAAGACTCGAGATCGGTGACCTTTGCGGATCTGAAAATTGTCACCATACCCACTGAAGATGGTATTGTCCATGGTCATCAATCAACTGGACGACGATGATATGGTCTCTATATGGCTAGATTAGGTCACAACTGTAGGCTGGAGAGAACCCAGCCAGCAGCACAGTGTAGCCATAAGCGAATCTCTGTCACTGAAATATTGGTTTTGACTCTATGATCTACAGTGGTTGTTCTCTCTGTCTAATAGCCATTGTAGGTGAATATAAGTAATGGCATAAAGCATTGTCCTCTTCAGTGCTTTCCCTGTTCATGTCAGAATTGATGCCAACAGCTTTGTATCACAACTGTTAGACATTTTCTCTGATATAGTTCATTGAATTATCCAGACACACTTTTGTTGTTCTTAATGCCTAACAGAGTTTGCTCACAGCTAGCAGCAAGCTTGCCACCCAGCCAGACTTCTGAAACATCTTGTACATATAGCATAGACATTTTAGCTGCTTCTGCCTGATGACAGAAAACAAATAAACAAGCCAACAAACACCCCCCCCCCCACCTCAAAAAAAAAAAAAAAAACCAACTGTTATAGGCACAATTTCCTGAGTGGCTATACTCATCATGATCATCAAACAAAATCAGAACTGCAAACAAAAAGAAGAAGAAGAAGAAAAAAAAAGAGAGAAATGAAAAGAGAGAGCAAAAAAAAAGGGGGATAAAAGCAGCAACAGAAATAATAATAGTGATAATTATGATAATAATAAAATGTCAACCACTTGGATGTGAAAAAAAAAAGAAAAAAAAAGAGTTGTAAAGCATCAAAAGACACATCAATATCTGGTTCACTACCATTCCAATTTCATTTTTATATTGAATGTGGATTGATTATTAGACATGAAGAAAAGAAAAAACAAATGGCACAGGAACATGAAAACAGGGCATTGCAAAAACTGAGCAAACACTAGAATTTCTCTCTCTCATCCAGATTTCCTAAAGAAAAGTCAAATGAGCAATTAAGCAAGAAAACGAAATAAACAGGTTGCGAAACTACCAGCGCTTTGTTTTTCTCATTGACAGTTGATTATTGTCCAAGGAGATGTTTTTTCCTGAAAAGGTTGGACATTTGTTGTGCAAGGAAATTGCATCCTTCTTGAGGACAGCAAATAATTGTTTATTTGGGGAAAGAGCATGATGTAAGATTGAGGTTGATTCCTGGAAAAAAAGAGAGAGAGAGAGAGAGAGAGAGAGAGAGAGAGAGAAGTGTGGATTTAGATCTAGAGTACATTTCATTTCTCTTATTCTTTCAGGCCAAAAATGATGTCAAGCTGTGGGGTATTGATCGCGACAGCTATCGTCGTATTTTGATGGTAAGTTTCATTTGCACTTTCTTTGAAATTTTCATTTGCCAGTTGATTTCCCAACCTCATTTGAGCAAGCCTTGTTATGGTCTATTAAGAATCCATTGTCTTTGCAGAATCTCTTGAGTCATCTCCTTTTTCTGGCTGATTCACTTGTGCAAAATGAGGATTGTTGATTGTCACAGAGAGGACAAAATATTAGGAAATGTCCAGTTGTTTGATGCTTGCAAGATTTTTGATCTTGTGCAATTTCACATTGTGTCCATGGAGTTTCTTTGTTGTGTTTTTCATCCATAATTGTTTATTTGTTGTGACATAAAGGGGGACATTCCTTTGGTGCTCTCAGTGTTAAGCCCTTGCAACAACAACAAGGATTAACAACTACAACAACAACTTTGTGATCAATATCATCCTTATTATCTCTGTCACCTTATCAGTGATGTCAAAACAAGAAACAGCATGTGAACGAGAAATGAATTATTGAAGGAAACAATCAGGCCATAGAACTCGGGGGACACGATTTTTGTATGTTAATTGTTCATTATTCCAGTGGAAATAGGCTATGTACAAATGTCTCCAAACAAGGCTGCATGTTTTTTTCCGATGGATATTTCGTAATTTTAAGATAACAGCAGAAAGGCTTCTCTAGTTTTCTAGTTTTCTGTGAGCTTGTAATTTAACTCATTAATCTGATTATTTTCTGTATTGGTTTTCATTTTATGTGCTCTCATCATGTGTTTAAAGATTTGGAAAGAAATTATTATTTGTCTTGCGCCCAAGGCAGATGAGCTGAAAGTCCCACGTGTGAATTTGGGCTATGACCGTTTCTATTTTCCGATCCAGGTATCAAATTTATTTTTTTCACAAAACGAATATTTAACCTTCTTTAACTTGAGAAAAAAAAAAAAATGTTGATATAAAATTTGGTATCAGAATAGAAAGTTAGGTAAAACCAGATGTAACTTAAGATCGCCCAGCGTGACGTCCAACTCATTCGCTCTTGGCACAAGACATTTATTGAAGTTTTCTATGGGTAACAGTTATGGCAGTGATATTGCTATGACAAAAACTGTCCAGGATTTCTCCAATTCCCTCTTTAAAACATCCAATTGGATCTTCTTAACACCTCTTAAAGGGCATTGGTGAATAAATCTGTTTATGACTGTGTTATAGAACATGACTGCATGAAAAAGAGTGCACTTGTTGACCAGAGTGTAAACCTTTTTTTTTCTTCTGTCAAATTGAAGTTATCACATGAGAAAAAAAGAAAGGAAAAAAAAAGGGGGGAAAAAAAAAACATTGTAAGATTATACAGGGCTAGCAGTAGGCCCTATAACATTGTCCTTGTCATTGTACTTCTAGTTTTTTTTTCATGTGGCTTTCACATAAGAGCAACATTCTAGTGTTATGTTCTTGTAGTGTTTTTGTAAAAAATACAGTGCTCTTAGTTTGCCTTGTAACCAACGTCAGAACGTTTTTGTTGGTCTTGGTTTCCTCATGCTGGGAAACTCATCCTAACCCATAACCCCAGAAGTACATAGAAAATAAGCTGGCAATAGTCAGCCTCTTCAGTCCCTGTCATATGAATATTATTATCAGCCATCCCCACAGACTGATTGTTATAGACAAGTGCTACATAGCATGTCATGTACATTTCCTTTCTGCCTAGTGGTTGGATGGAGGGAAGTAACCAAGTGGAAGGGCTGGGATGTTCTCGGACTGTTTGTCAGATTTGTCTATGCATATGTATAGATGGTGGCTTTCCATAAGATGCCAAGCTTTTCTAAATATTCATGGGGTTTTCTTTGGTGGTTGGGATCTGCTTGGGACTGGTTTTATCTTGTTTAACTCTTTTTGGAGATCTCTATACAGACAAAGCCCACAGTTTGCAGTTCTTGGCGTATCTGAGTTTGATCTCAGTGATATTGATTTACGTTTGCAGCAATTAAGATATAGAGAAATGGAGAGAGGGATAGAGAGGGAGGACAAGGAAATGTCAGTAATTTTAAATAAATTTACTGTACTCTTATGAAAGTGCAGATGAAGAGGTTAATGAAAAGATTAAAATGTTGATATATAAATCTACTCATTTTTTTTTTGATGTTAGAAAAAAAAAAATGATCATAATCATAATTTAGTTGAAAGCAGCGCAGGACTGGAAAAATTGCTGAAAGAATATGATAGAGGTGTAATTCTCTATGTTCTGTTCATTTGATGTCTCTCTGGGGTAGGTGATGCAAAATCCATATTCACCTAATTTGTGCCTGATAATTTGTTTGTGAGCACTTTCATTTGTTATTGTTTTATTCCATTTCATCAGTGTGACCGTTATTAGCTCAGTTCATCCTTCACTGATAATCTCAGTAACCAGGATTTTGACAGTGGCACAAAAACTCTAGGGTTTTTTCCAATTCTCTCTTTAAAAATTCTCAACACTGTCCTTTTCATCTTGGAGGCAAAGCAAACTCTGTTGGTTATTGAACATCTAACTGGATCTTCTCAACACATCTTAAAGGACTATGCCAGCAGTCCTAGAAGAGATGCCTTCTGGATGCTTGTGCATGATGCAAAAAGTAATCCATGCCTCAATGGCATTTCTTTTGCCCTGCATCTGATTGTTTTTTTCTTTTTTTCTGTCCTTTGTTTTTTTTTTTTTCCTGTCCTTATTTGTCATCATGGCCTGGCTTCTTTAGCGGATGATGTGAAACTGTCAGTTACGAAAATGGCATATGTTTCTTATAATGATCATCAAAATATTGAGGAGAATGTTATACTTACATCGGTTTGTATTAATATTTGTGCTTTGTGGCTTACTGACATTCTATTTCATGATGTTTGTACATTTAAGTAAAATCATTATACATATATTCATTTTTTAACATTTCAGGGCAGCACCATACGTAAGAGGAAGATTTATGAGGACTTCCTTAGCAAGGTCTCCATTTTGGGTAAGTGCATTTTAGGGGTGTCAGTTGAAGATGATCATAATATACTGGAACGTAGGCGGATGAAATTTCAGTGTGGTTGTCAAGAAATTTCAGTGAGAGGCTGTGCCTTTTGCTGCTGTAGAAAACATTTCTCAAGCACTTTTTTTCATGTTTTGTAATAGTAAAATCATGAGTACCAGATACGTGTCAGGAGAATACTTCTTATATATTCTTTACTAGAGGTCAGCTATAGAAGAGAGGTGTGCCTTGGTTTTCATTGTGCAAAAATCCTACATATCTTCAAAATCCAGGTCCTGGATAGGAGTTTTATCAGGACCTGATGTTTTGTCTAAGGCAGTGATAATTCACACACATTTCCTGAAATGGGCACTCAACTTTAGACAGAAAATGATTCAAACAATATCCAGCTGCGACTCCAGTGTGCTGAAATAGTCAGTTAAAATTTAAACTCCTTTTTCAGTGAAATCCTCTTTGACATTCAGCTGGTTTCACCCAATTGCACAAAGTTTGTTCTTGTATAACAGCCTTGCCTTTCCCTTCTCATATCAATTCATGATAAGGATCTGAGCACGTAATTGTTAGTCTCTTTGTATGTTGTCCAGGCAGTATGAGCAAAGCATGTTGTCTC
Organism: Peronia verruculata; assembly: GCA_038406235.1. Taxonomy (NCBI): domain Eukaryota; kingdom Metazoa; phylum Mollusca; class Gastropoda; order Systellommatophora; family Onchidiidae; genus Peronia; species Peronia verruculata. The sequence goes on along the minus strand of JBCAUA010000012.1, from coordinate 466,193 downwards.
TGTCAGATAGGTCAGGATAATAATAGATTGCCAAGAGTTTAGAGCAGTAAGTTTATAAAGATCATTTCTGTGATGACTTCTCTGTTTACCATCTTTTGTACATCTGGCTTTTGGGACAATTAGAGAAAACTGCCATTTCTTTATGGAGGTGACATAATGCCTAGTATTGTTTTGTGCCAAGTAAGACACTGTCTTATGCTCTGAGCTCACTGGACTGCTTTGATAACATGTGTATCATTGTTTACTATGTTGTCCGAGTTACTTTATGACTGTTTACTGTCTTGCAGAGAACCTGGACAAGTGGGAGCGCCTGACCGTGGCTGACGCCCTGGAGCCAGTGCAGTTTGAGGACAAAGAGGAAATTGTCAGGCAGGGAGAGCCTGGAGAAGACTTTTTCATCATTTTGGAGGTACTTGTTGTCCGTGGATGGCAAATTGAAATTCTAGACAGAGACTGCAGACTGTCAACTAGCTCTATGCACTTAAATTTTGTAAATCAACATCAAATGCTAATTAAATTTGGAGAGTCATATTCTGTGTCAAAGCAACAGTGTTATTTATCAAAGATTGTTTTTAACCAAGCCATAGTGAATAGAAAAGTGTAATATCACAAAAATATGAGATAAATTTGTTTGAAATCAATATGTCACCACTGCAAATGAAAACTCTGAAACAGGATTCTTTTGATCGATAAGATAATTTGATCTATCAGAATCAGTTTAACTTATTGAAAGAAAATGAACAAATAGGGGACTTGATAGAGCTTTTTCTGAGTGTGATTGTGTTACCAGGTTTTTTAGGCAAAAGCATGAAAAATTATGACTAAAATATTCAGATTTTTGTCTTCTTTTTCCAACATAGGACACCATAGCATGTCTGTGTCTATCACGCATTTTTGCAAATTCATGTTTAATACGATCTTAGCTTGATTTTTACTTTTTTAAAAAATTGTTACTCCTAATAATTTGTTCCGTCCTCATTACTGGTGCCGTGGAAGTTTTGGAAAAGAATTTATTTTTCATACATATTTCTTTTAATAAAAAAATACATATGCTATATGCAATCTTCTGTTCCTTTCATTGTCCAGGGCTCTGCTGCTGTTCTGCAACGAAGATCTGAAAATGAAGAACCTGTGGAAGTTGGACGTCTGGGACCCTCAGACTACTTTGGTACGTACCAGTATTTCACATAGCAACTGGTACTGTATGATTGGATTACCTGCAAATGTGTTTCTTAATTATGAGGAAAAGTTATGAAAAATGTGAAACAAACATTCAAACAAACTTTGACATTCATTCGTTTTTTTTTTTCAACATAAGGTAAGAAATCCAAATGACACATTTTTGTTGTCTGTAGGTAACTTTTAGTAAACATCTGGGATCTCAACAGGAATCTTTGTCTATCAATGCAGCTGATGATGAGCAGTCGCTTGCTCTGCAGTTTCATCTATGGAAATTTGATAAAGTTGTGTCTGACATATTTGGTTCACTTTGTGGTTTATTGTAATCATTCTGTGCAGTAAAGACCCAAACAATAATCAGCGAGGACAAATTTGACCCATCTCTAATTCATTCTGCTCAGATTGTGCTTAATAGATTGTCTGTGCTCCAAAATACCAGTACTTTCACTGTTATTTCAAGTGGTGATTTTAGACTTGACAAGGGTAGACAACCATTTCTGGTTATTTTATTGAATTGTCTGTCCCTTAACTTGGGCATACCTTAAAGAAACATTTTGCGCTCTATGGTGTGAATGTCTTGAAATTCTAGATCTCGTGTTGTATTGAAGTGTATTCCATTTCTGGAAGTTTGCTAGAATAATTTATTGTAAGAAAAGGATAATTTACGAAACATTGTGCATTGTGAAGATTTAGTGTTGCACAATTGGATGAAATGAATCAGATGTGACAGTTTTCATGTTCAGAGTTGTTGGCATTGATCTAAATAATATTCAGTCATGACTCTTCTGTGCCGAGATATCCATGTTCAAATTTTAATTTCTGTGACACTTTGGTTAGTAAAATCCAGCTTTTCCAGTGAAATCCTCATTTACATCCAACTGGTTTTACCTGATTGCATAAACTTTATCCTTGTTACAGCAGTCTTATATTTGCCTCCCTTATTCCAGGTGAAATTGCTTTGCTGCTGGATCGTCCTCGTGCTGCCACTGTGGTGTCTCGGGGTCCCCTCAAGTGCGTCAAGCTGGACCGAGCACGTTTCGAGCGTGTCCTAGGCCCCTGTTCTGATATTCTCAAGCGAAACATCTCCCAGTACAACAGCTTTGTCTCTCTCTCTGTCTAAGAGCCACACTCGCCAGCCACGCGTGGATACCGGATCGTATTCACAGACAATCCTGTCAACATCATTATGATTTTGTTACAATAATACTGTCGTTTGCTCACGTTGAAGAGATTAACAAAATTAATGTAATACTTGTTCACAAATACATAATTATTGGAAAAATATAAAAAGAAGTAAATCAAACAACTTGTATGTTCTGTATCAGTAAGCTGTTTTTTTTTTTTTACGGATGATTTCTTTATTCTGAAAAGCCAAGGAAAATTTAGTTGACCTTTGCGAAACAAAACTAATATGTGTGAAACAACATGTATATACAGGCAAATCATGACTGCAGTTTTGGATACTATATGTTCTCCATCATTTCCACTGAATCTTTTAGGCACTATTACAAATTTGGAACATCAGCCTTCATCTCACGTAGAAGTCAGCAAGATTTCTAGCTCACAATTTAAATATTTATAATGATTATGATATTAGTCTACATATAAGCAAGTCTTCAGCTGTTGCTTAGAAGATTTTTTTTCCCCCTTAATTTTTTTGTTTTCGTTCAGATTAACAAATTACTACATGAGGCATTTTGGTTCATTTCTAAGAGTTAAGTATTTTCAATTCTGAGTATAATTTCGTTTGTCAAATAACTGAAATATTTTTATGCCATGTGAATGAGATACCAACTTCGTAATAGCATTATTTGCCAGGTTTGAATGATCTTTACAGGAGGGAACACAGTGTCAAAATCCAGTATCACTCTATAATGTAGCACTTAATTTAATGTCAGTGAGGAAGGATGACAGTCACAAATTTTATTCTGTAATTTATGTGTCACTCAGTGGTAGAATTTAATGAAACTTCTGCTTCGTAATTATCAGTATGACTTCAAATCTGTTCTCATATCGGATATAGTTTCATCATGTTATCACTTTTTGATTTGATTGCTGAAATAATGAAATGAAATATGGGAATTAATTCAAAATTGCATTTGGTTTCTAATCATATTGGCTGAAAAAAAATAAAACTTGAGAAAAAAAAAAAAAAGAAGAAATTAGAAATTTATTCACAGATTTGTACTAACTGCTTGAAATGTTACGCTTGAGCATTTTGTTTTTTTCCCCCCCATTGTGGTGTCGACAGTGATATGGTCAGAGAAGCCCCTGGCCTTTCACAGAGATCCACTTTGTAAGTTCTTCTTAAAACTTTTGTGGTTGTTCTCAACTAATAACGTTCTGTGTTTCCAGTGTATTATTTGATAGTACGAAGCAGAGAGATATCCAGCGTGGGAGCTGACTGATATTTGAACACATGGCTGCATGGTGACTTAGTTTCTGTACGGATGTCTTTGGTCACATTCAGTAACTAGTTAGAGTATAAATTTTAATAATCTTCTTCATCATGACTTTGACAACATTCATCTGGTATTTTCATTTTTTGCTGGTGTTACATTTCGAATTATGCTCACCTGTCACGATCACTTCACTGTATAAATCTGAGATTGTCCATCAATACCAGGGCTGCAACGTGAGTGTGCTTATAGTGACGAAATTGTCTTGTGTGGCGCCATAATCTTTAGTATTTTATTTTAAGTTTATAAATTAGCTTCTCTATGAAACTTGGTCAAGCCTTTTTTTGTTTTTCTTAGAAAAAAAATTTTCATATCTAAATTTTCTCTGAATTCGAATATTAATGTTGTAGTTAACAGTTCTTTTTTCTTTGGAAAATGGTATCATAGAATGGAAAAATTTTTCAAGAGACACACACACACATAGAAAAACAAATATTTTAGGAAGAGAAACAAGCTCATGAGTTTTACAGAATTTATTCTGCCTGTTCTTTATATTTTTAGAAATTTCAGCTGCTGTGAGAAAGTAGCAGTTAATGTGGTAGTCATTGTCTTTTTATTTTATTGACAGGGGACAGTTACAAATAACTCTGTGCTATTGTCCCTTTGTGCCAGAACTGTGATTCTTTCTGTCTTGCCAGGAAAGTTACTGTCAGCTTATGGGATAACTGGGGAAAACATGTCCAAAGCAGGTAGTCTTTTGTCAAAGACGAGACTGAAAGTTGTAGGTTGGTATTTAGCATATCTGTCAGTACTTGTATACTGATACTCTATAAAAGTTGTAAAAACAATGACTGAAATCATGTCTAGTGTCCTATAAGATGGAGGGCTCTGTGCAAGATCAGAATCGAATCTTTGTTCATCTTTTTCAATTTTGTTCCCTACATTCTAGTCGCCTGTCTGTGGCCCTGTGTACTTGAGGTCTTCATCACCCGCCTTCATGCTAAACTTTCCCCCCACCCACATCTAACTCATAGTCATGCTGTAGCTATCATGCCGTAGTTCTGTGCCCAGTAGAAATCATTCAGTCCTAAAACTTTAGTCATTATACATGTACAACATGAGGCAATACTTTTTTTTGTTTTCCATATATAATGACATTTTATTTGCTTTGCATTTTTTGTATAATGTGAGTCATGATCTGTATCCCTTTGAAAGTGTAAACATATGAATTTTTTTTTAATCTCATATATCATCAAGCGGAAATAACAACCAAAACAAAACAAAACAAAAAAAACAAAAAAATAATATATGCTATGACAGTGCGACATCCTTGCCACTTTCATAAGTCATTCATTCATTTTCATGTGCAATTTTTGCTCTTCATTTGTCCATCAAGTTTTGTTTGATTTCGTTGATATGTGTGTGTATGTGTCAGATAAACTGAATTGGAGGTTGTACTACTCGATTGCAAACTCTTGAAGTTCTGCTCCTTGTGAAACCTGTGTGTGTAGAGACTTAGATTCAAAACAAAACTAACACTAACATTCATGTCTTTAAGGAAAGAAAATGTGATCAGTGTGGATCTTTCTATTTGTAGCTGTGAGAGTCTAGTGACTCTAGTGAATGCAGGAAACAGAAAATTCAGCAGCCTATTTATGAAAATAGTTCAAGAAATGCCCTATTGTCTATTGGAATTTCAGTTCTGGATTCTGAGAAAATAAGGACTAGGGAATTACTCTGATCTAAGGCTTGTGTGAATGATTGATATGAACATAGGAATTTTGTCAGTGCTATTAGTATTATTTGGTCAGCAGTGTATGAGAAATGTATTGAAATGTTTCCATAGGACTTTGCCTGAATGTTAGTGCTGTTGGATGGCCCTTCTTTTTGTAGGTTTTCTTTTTTTAAATCCTAAAGAAGATCTCATAAACAGAAACAAAAATTGTCTCAATCAACAGCTGTTGGGAAATAGGATAATGATGCTTTGGAAAGGAAATATCAATAGCTATACTTACGCATGTAATCATTTATTGATTTATAGTATATTACAGAATGGAAAAGAAATTATCGGTTGATAAAGTTCTTAATAGAATACTCATTTTGGATTATTCACAACTTAAGACTGCAGTGAAATTTGGGCAGAGTCCTAGCATGTATCTCAACATATATACACAAACAAGCTGGATGTTTCATAATGTAACCTAAATTATTTTTGTTTTGTCTCAAAGTGATATTGCAGAGCAAATTTTTTTTTTTTGTCGTTGTTGTTGTTATCAGATTAGGAGCAAGGTGAGATGTGGAGTATGAGTTACTTGGAAAAGAGCTTAACATAGATTAGGGGATATGCAGTATTTTGTGCCATCAAACACATTACAAAAAAAGGAATAATACAGTGTGAACAACTTGTGCTATCAATAGTAGTGGGATATTTGTGTACATCTTTTTGAAAAAGTTGCTCTATTGATTTTTTGTTCTTTAAATCTTGAATTCTGTTTGTACATGGCTTGATTCTGTTGAATGAAAAATTCAGCCCATTGAAATATGCTATTCATTTCAATGCTGTCATCACAGGAATCATCAAGAATTGGCCGTATTTTCATTTTATATGAATATCTATTTTTTGTTTTGTTTTGTGTTTTTTAACTCAGGGCAAAGTCAGTGCCACTGAATAAGAAATGAAATTCGGAAGTGATGTTTCATTACATCATATGGAATTATAGGTAGAAGAAATATTGAAAAATACAGTGGCGATACCTGCAATTCATAACTATGAAACAAAGTAATTTTGTGACTTCGGCCGTGCTAAGGAAAGATGTATTGATAAATCCGGCAAGATTTTGTGAGAGCTCTTTTACATCTTTTTGAAATTTCAGATCAGATTGTCAGTCAAGTTCTGTATAACACAGGATTGTCCATTTAATTGTGTAATTGCTGTTATGTTTTGTTTCTTTACAATTAATAATGACATTGTCTTTACAAATTTAGCTCAACACTCAGCTTTGAAGGTGACTTGCCTGCCTGTGGCAGAAATCTGAATTTGTCATCCCAGGACATACTTTAACTTTCACTTTTTTTTGCTTCTTCAATGCTGTTTTGAAAGATATTTTTTAATCTGTGATCGAAATTTGTGATTTAAAGTGAGTCTTTCTGCATTCATTTGTAGTACACTCACCAAAAAAATTATCTTTCATTTCTGAATGGCAATTATTTATGAGACAGAAGTTTCAGGGAAAGAAATTCAACATGGGTCAATGTTTCCTGGCTGTTGATGTGACTAAATTCCTGTCCATTCAAATTTGTCATTGAAAACCAGGTCATGAGAATCTTCCATGTAGCCAGACTTGTTTTGAAATCATATACCACAACATCGCAAATTCTCAGGAATTGCCATCATATCTGTTACCATTTGAAGAGGTTCTGATGAATAAAGTGGTCAGGCGGAAATAATGAAGCTAGGAAAGCCTAAATATATCATCTGGCAATGAATATAATAATAATCTTTTCTTCTTATACATGGGAAATGTTGGCTAGAGCATTTATTTGATAATTGTTGAGTTTTAAAGTCATAACTATATTTAACAATCAATTTTTGTTTCACAAAGTTGCATTTTGCCCTTGCATTTCTTTTGAATGATTTAAAAAAAAAATGAAAAAATAAACCAGTTTAACATTCTGTTGTATGGAATAGAGAACAATGCTGTTCAGTGATCTCTGTCAATTTATTTAATACAAGTCTGTTTTGTTTTGTGTGTGTATGCCAATTATAAGTAGGCAGGACAAATCATATTACATAACTATGACTATTAATAAAGTAATACACTGTATGAACCACAAGTAGTTTGTCTTATTCATTTTGATGTTTGGTGGTTGGGTAGTTTGAAGTGGTTAATAATTTTCATATATTCATATATCATCATCATCAGGTATAAGCATCAACTGCTGTACAAAATCCAGAGAATATTGTATTCACCAAAGCAAATAGGAATGGATTGGCCAAAACTCTTGTAGAGGAAGAAATTGATGAACATGTCCCATTTGTGTCAAGTGAGATCTCGGACAGAACCAACCTGGAACCTGTAGAATTCAGCAGAAGGAACTGGCACTGGGTAGCAGATATACACAGACAGGAGGCAGCACCACCAAAGACTATAATTCTAATTCAATTTAATTAGCAAAGAGGCTGACTACAGACACTGACAAAACAGATACACGAGAAGTAATTTTTTCAAGGTTATTGTCCTTGAGTTAAGTAGTCCAGAGTCTTAACCATCCCTCCAAATAAAAAGAAAGACAGATAAGAAAGAACAGCCACTGTTAATCCAAAGCAATGATTTGAATCAGTAACCAACTAGCAAACAACAGACTAATCTTTAAAAAGAGAATTTCAGTTTTCTTCTTTGTTAAAAAGTGGACATGGTTTTCTTTCCCTTTGGTCTTCATACTCTAAAATCTCATGACATGTTCCACATTGAAATCCACAAGAAAAGAGGCTAAGACTCTGAATCTTCTGGAAAAATTTTGAATGCTTATGTGAAAAAAGAAAAATGATTGTTCATGAAATAAAGTGGTGAAGTATCTCTCAGTTGGTTTGAGAGGTTTTAGGTCCATGGCTTGTGTGTGGAGAATAGAAGGCAATGACCATGATACTGTCATAAATGTGAACAGCAGAGGAGGGAATAGTGAACTGACGGATTGAGACTTTGTGCAACATTTTTCCCTCCTGTATAATATTTTTTAAATATTTTTTTTTTTATTCCAATCTCCAAGTGAGCTGTGAGCGTGCTGCCCTTAACAGCTTGCTTTGTAGTGTATGTGTGATGAATGTTCTATGCTAGTTGGGTAATTTCTATAGTACCACCTATGCGATGGAGATGCCTCCAAAGCTGGGCCACTCCACAAGTGGTAGCCCTTCTCCGGGATTAATCATCCCCTGTGAGCACCAAATATGGTGGGTGATCCAGAGGAAACAGTTGCAAGCGTACCTCCCATCAGAAGCTTTAGGGATTAATGGTGAAGAGCCAGTCCGGGCAAGAGAGGGCTCAAGTCTCCTATTGATGTCAAGCCATCACCTTGGATCCCAGCTTCACCGGGGGATGCTGGTCTGCACCTGCCATTATGCTAGCCCAGTGATCAACTAGTAGAGCGCTCCGACCCAGTCCCAATGGGGTCCCCATCCCCAGTGGTCATGAGAGCCCACCAGGGCCTTTACCATCCGCCCCAGGTGATGGGACGGACGCAGTCAAGAGGCTTGACTGTGCATCCCGCAGCACGCACTGCAGGAGTCACTCTGTTAGTCTGTATAATGTTTGTATTATATGTCTTGTACTTGGCAAAGGGAGGTTATATAGTTGATGGTCAAAATAGTTCATTGTAATCCAGTGCAAAGCTTTGTATTGGTATTTTAGGAATTACTTCCTTTCATCTGGACACTCGTTTAATTTCTCCCTTCTACAGAGTACAAACTGAGAAAACCACCATGACAAGAGGTTGAAAAAGCTTACCAAAACTGTAACGGTAACTGAACACAAGGTTAAAAAAAAAAGGACATTCTCTCAAGATATCTTCCAGTACTGCTTCATTTTTCTGAGTCATGTCAGCCCTAAGTAGTGGGTACCTGAGACAACCATCCAGAGGAGGTTGAAAAAAGAAATATATATGGTGCCCATTTATGGCTGAGATAGCCCCCGACAGATTCTGAAATGTCGTAATTAAATAGTGTAACAGGTCAAGCTTTCAATGTGCACCGATATGCTATAAATAAAAGTTGTTTTCGACAGTGCTTCTCACATGACAATATTCAGAGTTAGTGAACATTGAAATAATCGGTGATACTTCATTTCTTAAACAATAACAATGTCACAAATATGAAGAATTTAACTATACTTCTTATAGTTAAACAAGATAATATTATGTCTTCTCTTGTCCAAAATGGTTGCAGGCAGTTGTTTAAACATGAAATTATGCACAAAGGTTAAAAATTTCTTATTAAGTGCTGAATTAACAAGTGAAAGAATTTTCCCCAGATGAATTATTATGCGTTATTTCCAAGGTAATTCCAACTCTGCAAACTGGCACTGAAAAAAAAAACCTTTCAGAATTAGTTATTCAGGACTTAATTCACAATTATCTGTTAAAAAAGAAATAATAGCTCATTATCATGAACTCTGGGTACAAATATGTCTCACAAAATTAATATAAACTATAACTTAATGCCATATTTCCGAACCATTACTAAGGCCTGATGTTGGTCCACAAATCTATAAAAATATTGACACTATTAACAATACAGTACAAAATACATAAAAAAATGATAAAGATGAGCCTATGACTTATAAAATAGAAAAAGACTGTTCAACCGGCAACTAACCAAACAATTAAAAAAAAGCAAATAACACACATAAATAACTTCTTCTTGACATTAAAAGTGAATGCCAAACCTTTGGACCAAATTGGTCCTTCCTCTGGGCAACAACTTAAGATGTTATTGATCTCATGTGTGAGTTTCATAGACTAACGCAAAAATTATCATAGTCATGGTAAAAATTATGTCCTGTATTCACACTTTGGTGCTATATTATGTAGGTAAGTTATAAGACATTCACATTTTATAATTATAAAGATAGCGATCTATGTAAAACAACAACTGGTCAAGTTCTCTCTTTGCTAGTATTATCACACTACTGAGGTCCTTACCAAAACCATTACAGCTATGTAGATACCAGAGGGACCAAATGAAATCTGTTAACACTGCTTAAAACTTAGACAATCTGTCTTGAACCATAGACCTCTTGTCAAGTTTTGCTGTTTCCAACAATACAAATATGGCAGTTATTAAGTTTGGCCAAATTTTCTGGCATTACTTTTTTTTTTTATTATTATGTATGTTTATAACCAATTTTGACTGAAAACACCTTTTTCTTTTAGCTGACATTTTGATCTTCTCTATAAAGCACTTAAGTGAAATGCTTATTTTTTTTTTTGGTAGATGATAGGTGGACCCCGGGCGACGCACTGTTCATATTCTTTACCTCCTCAGTTGTCGTAGAGACCTAGAACAACCCCTCTGGCTCAACCTGCTGGGACCCTCGACCAGCGCAAGTCCACCCTA
>JBCAUA010000012.1:439126-449672 GCA_038406235.1 Peronia verruculata | reverse complement strand
TTTCATCAAAGTATTCTCCAAATGCGTCAGGTAGATCTTTTTTTGGAATAGTTGTGGGAAGCCTAGATTGACGAACACCACTCAGCTCATTCGACACCGAGAAAAGAGCTTTTGACGATGTACAATTTGTAGTAAAACGGACCTATATAACTTTACAGTTTAAAAACCACTCGCAAAAACTCCGTCCTCTTCTTGGCAGTACTGGCTATTTGTCAACGGAGAGCCAGCCATGGACTTTTTGTCCACTCAATGTTGCCCAGTTTGTTGCCACAGGGAATCCAATGTCTCAATCCTCTCCCACCGATTCTCAGTCATGTCCAGCATTGTGTGCACCAGCCCGCCCCCCCTGCAGCCCTTTCCACACTCTCCATGTCCGGCCCAACGCTGTTTTTCCAACGCTGTTCGTGCAGCAATGGAGATTTATAGAGACAGCCATCTTTTCATAATAGCTCACGTAAGAAAAACGTTTACCCTCTTGAGATGGCGAATCGCTTCATTTTTCTTCCATTAATCTTAAGCACTTATGACAAGAAATGATATCTAAATATCAAATCTGACTTCTAAATGCCTTTGTCACTGTGCAATCGCAGAATATTTAATAGTTTAAAAAAAAATCGACAGAAAACACCTGGATATCTAGCTCTTTCGGATAAAAAAATATCAGACAATGCCCTTTCCTATTCCAAAAGCAACTCCAAATATAGTAGATAGAATAATGAACAAACACACAGGAAAATAACGAGGCCAGTACGTGGAGTCTGATTACATACTTTTAAAACATTGAGACTGATAAGAACAGTGGGGAAAAAAAGAAGTCATTCTGTGCCAACCAATTGAAAAAGTCAGCCAGGCGCTTGAAACACAATCTCCAGAGAAACACAATACAGAGCGACTAATTAAATAAACTGTCACTGACAGAAGCTTGGCCTTTTACTGAGAGATTGTTCAGGGATGCTGGTCTATGGCGCCACCAGTACTTTTTGTTTGTTTCCTTCACACAATTTGTTTAAACAGCAGAAAAACAGTGCACTAGATATGTACAGAATAAAGTGAACAACTGTATGATATCTCATGTGAAAGTCTTTTGATCGACTGTGTTGCAAACCTAGAAGTCTATAAAGATAAGTCACTTTAAAGATAAGACAATATTGATTTTAAATGATTAGATAACATTTGGACGTGATGAGGTTTATCTGATCTATTGAAAACCTTTTATAATTTATCAGGAAACTCACACCCCCCCCCCCCTTTTTTTTTTTTTTGAGCCCATCATTTTTGAAAATAACATTCAAATACGATATCAGCCACCTTCCTTTTCTTCTTAAGACTTCTCCAAAGATTACAGTAAGATCCAATAAACGCTCATAAACTGCTCAAGGGACGACAAGTCTATTTGGAGAGGATTCTATTATTCTATTAAGTGGAGAGGGAGTATTGATTTAAAGATTAGAAACATGTTTGCCAAATCTCCAGACTATCTTTCCCCTTCAACACTTTTCTCTAAATTTTCCAAACTAAAGAAGGATGGGCGTTTTATACACACCCGTGTTTAATACAGCTGAAAAAGCCATTTTAAAGAAGTAAAGGGAGGAAAATCTATGGATAACATAACAGCGATCGCAGACTTAGTGATATTTTATTCAGATTCTTGAAAGGTCACTCAATTAAACTTTTAAAGCTTGCCCGGTATGTTACCAGTATTGTGTTTGCTCTTGAGGCTACACGTCACGTACAAAACTCATCTCTGTTGCTGTAAGGATTGTTCATCTGTTGGTCTGCTTATGTATTACTATACCGTACCCAATGCACTGGAGTTGCCTCTTTTTTTTTTTTTTTTTATTGTCAAAAAGAGATATAATTCCCCACATTTAAAAAAAACGAATCCTGGTTATAAGAAATTAGAAAAGGTGAGAGGAAGATTAACAAGAGTATTAGAAAAGGGAAGAGAGAGAGAAAGAGAGAGAGAGAGAGAGAGAAAGAGAGAGGCCAGAGGAAGAAGGAGAGGATGAGAAGAGAAAACCAGTGGGAAAGATTAAGAAAGTCACAGAAGAAGGCAGGGCCAGAGAGAAAGAGAAAGAAGAGGAAGAGAGAAGTAAGCGAGAAAGAGACAGATTATGCAGATTCTAATTAGAAATGATTGTCTCAGACTGTCGCTCAATATTGTAGTAAGGTGGTTGGTATTTTCTACTGTTAAACGTCCAGACTCCACAGTCCAATAGTCCGGGCCACTCTCACCATGTCGAGATGCCGTCTTCATGGAAGGACACGAACTCACTTATTTGGTCATTGAATCATGTCAAAGTCTTGCCCGTGACTCAAGTGGAGCCCTCTCCAAACTCTGGAATACTGCTCTGTATGCGGCGACTTACTGCGCCAAGCCGGTCTTTGCCGAGCTCCTTTCAGAGGGCTCAGTGAATAGAAGTGACGATTCTTACACACTGGGCGTTTATACATATTGCACTGATATCGCCACTATGGTCTATGATAAGTTGTATTCTTTATGGAGACAGGTTAGAGCATTGTTCCTACAACAACAGAATAAATTACACATGACTGTTGAAAAGGGTCCTATTTTCAAACCCAACTTCTCTACTGTTATTTGAAGGAAATAATGCTTGCATGTCATTAAATCTGTGTAAAATTCAGTCTGATCTGCCCATATCTTCTCTTCATCATGTTTTTGTTCATGGAAATTGCAATCTATTCCAGCCATTCAAAATGTACGACAATAACGTGAAGAAATTGTCTGTCCAGTCTTATGAACAAAGACAAATTTAGATTTACCATCGACCAGGAAAACCACTCCTACAACCATGGCCAAGTAGAGAACACTGTGACCAGGTATAGGGACATAATATCGTGATGGCAACAAGCTGTTTAAATGTCAAGAGTAATCATACACCAAAAAAAAAAAAAATGTGAAAAACGGCAATACTTAATTTACAGTGTCAAGGCGATCTCAGTTTATTAATTATGATCTTGCTGCAAGCAAACTGATAGTTTCATCAAATTTTATATGAATCAGAATCAACCCGCCTGCAATATCAAGCAAAGATTCTAGAAAGGCAAGAGCGAAAAAAGAGGCTGGAATAGAAAGAAGAGACGTAAACGAGAATGAGAAAAAAGACAATGGAAGAGGGCATGGGACAAGAAAGAGACAAAAGACTGAGACAGAAAGAGAATGAAGAAAAGAGAGAGAGAGAGAAAGTTAGAGAAAGAGAGAGAGGAAGTTAGAGAGAGAGGATGAATGGAAGACAAGATAAGAGATGGAATGAGAGAGTTTGACAAAGGCCCCTGATTTGTTCAATCTGATACAATACTTCATCCTGTAAAACTCTGTAACAAATATTAAATAATTACTATCCTAATGTCCATTACACAGAATTGAATGTGCATGGTAGCAACGACGCATTCAAAAACCCCTGGCTTGGAGCAACATACGGGCCAAGACCTCGCGAGAATTCAACAGTTGCTGAAAATTTAAAACGAATCTCTGAGGAAGCCAGATCTCATCAAAGGCCGATCAGGGCCTGTTGATTCAATTTAATGGAATGAAGGAGTCTTGGGCATAAGAGATTCCGAGCTGGCTCTGTGTGGAGAATAGAAAACGGATAGGGGGTTACAAGATGGTGGGCGGGGGGAGGAACAGGGAAAGAAGAAGGCCCAAATAGGTGAAACTGTTGATGAGAATCCGGGGGCTGAGACAAAGAATGAGCTGAAAATAATGATGCAAAAGGGCTTTCCAGGCAAGCAGTCGGATGAATGCATTTTAGCAAAAGGTCAATGGTGGGAACTAGACTGGGGACTTTGAAGGCTGAAATATCGCACAGAGAGGAGAGAAAAGGATCCTGGATGGGACTGTGATGTAATCTAATTAGAACTGAGACCTTAGCGATCAGCTTCTTCAGTTCTCATGTTGTAGTGAGCGCATGGGAACATAAAGACGAGACATCGATATAGAAAGTAGAGAGACCGCTTGTCGCATCTATATAAGTCGTTATTACTCACGAGAAAAAAAAAATGTTAAGCTTCTAATGCTGGACAAACTTTCGACGCTACATAATCTATTAAACTCCCTGTCTGCAGTTTCAGGATGAAGAATTTTTACCTTACTAATCGATACATACTACTGCCAATCGCAACAGCAAAGAAAGTTATGTTTTTTGTTAAACAATATTTTATATAGTATGGGTTGGGCTGTGTTGGGGTTTAATGACACATCAGCATGATTACGGCTATATTGTATCAAACACGGTAAGATACGTTTACACGTCAAATGAGAAGAGAGGAAAGAAACCGGGACAGAAGACAGGAGCAAGATGAGAGAGAGAGAAGAGATGTAATCCATGAAACTCGATGATGGCATTCCATAGGATACACCCCACCGATGACAGGCTCTCACCGCCTGAAGGTGGGACCTGCTTATATATCCCGGGCCCCCGCAGCGGCTTATATAGTATAACATGTGCCTTTAGCAAATGACACTGCATTTGGAGCAAAATCTCCATCTAAGCATCAGCCGTTTCAGTGACGCTTGCCGAGACTTCGATCTCACCACCAGCTTCAGACAAACACAACTGATAGGACAGAAAGGTGCATTTTCCCGTGACATCAACATAAGTGCATGTAATTACAAGCTTGGCTTAGTCAAGATCTAATTGGCTACCTTCAGTCATTCTATTCCTGTATAGACAAATAGGTCAGCACCCCCTACAACAGTGCACCTGCTTGATTTTTTACTTCAATGTCTTGTAAGCGATGTCAAACATATTCGAACACATTATAATTTTCTCAACAACTAATAATACGAAGACAGAGTTATAGACTGCTACAGAAACACTTCAGTGGCGATACATTATTCTTTGCCTATCGCTTGCAAAATACAGAATGAATGGTATACACTAAGTCAAGCTGACGAACAGACCAGCCAGCGGCTTTTAACACGAGTTTGTCATCCGTCTTAACTCTCATTAGCACAGGTCAACTCAGGGCCACCAACTCTAAATGACCGCAGCCCGTTGCCATGGCAATGCATGTACTATTGCGAGGACCACAGCAGGTGAATATATTCGTCAAAGTTGACAGCCTCATAATGGTCCAAGGGCGGAAGTGCCACTCAGATCAATGGCCGAGGGATGAATTTATGCTATGCTTTAATTTCCTGCATGCCATACCACAGCTCAGGGCCAGAGCTCCGTGGTCTGCATTTTCTGTGAACTACTGGGAGCTGTACAGCTACTGTGGCTTTTCTTACTGTCACAGTGGGACTGATGCGAAGATTCTAGATCTAAGTGGTCTAGCAAATGAAGACTGTCAATCACTTCTTAAGATTTTTCTCTGTTTTACCTATCAGACTGTAGTGGAAGACTTTATTATCTAATAATACAACATCGGCCCAAAGTCTGTTGTGAAATAGAGCTGGCAACCACATTTAGGAAATCTAACCAATCGAAACTGTCTATCACATTTAGGAAATCTAACCAATCGAAACTGTCTAATTCATCTCCCATTACACTCTGCTGGACGACTAAGGCAGTACTCTGTATGGAAAAGCCACATAAAATGTGTCACAGCATAGCATCTTGAATCCCAAAGACCAAAAAAGCTATCATACAGTAGACGTTCACTCAGAGGACACTGTTAAAATAGTGACTACAATTACACAGAGCTTCACTTCCCCTAGTACATGTTTTCACCACATTATAACTACAACTACTAGACTCAATCGAGATAACCTCCATCAGGAGATTGAAAGACAAATATAGACCGTAACCATAACTAGACTCGGCATAGGTTGGTGATGAAATTTGAATTAAAAACATTAGACTGCTCTGAATGAGCCAGCTTTTCTCCCTCTCCATAATGAACTGCAGGAGTTTAACATAAACCCTGCAAGTTAATTAAACAAAAGGAAAAAAAATACGAAGAAAGAGAGATCAAAAAACATGTTAATTCATCTTGCACCGTTAATCCGAGCAAAGATTTTCCTTAGCTTCGAAAATACTACAACTTTAACAGAGTTATAGAAATATTAATACATGTACGTGGTTGCTGGCAATGAAGTGGCCAGTGAAAGCGAATCTCTTGTTTAAAGTTTTTCTGTTTTCCTTTGGTAGAGAACCTTTCTTTGCTTGCCCTCCCTCCTCCTCCTCCCCCTTAAAAAAACAAAATCAATAAGAAAGATGGAAAATGTTCAATGCAGGACTGGTTTTTCTTAGTTGCGAATGAGTGACATAGTGACCTACTTTTGAAACAGACGATTTTCTGCTCATGAAGGATCAACACCTTACTTTGTTTTCGTATTGTTTTTGTTTTGGAATAATGATTAAGGGTTATGGGAAGGGAGGGGGGTGTTCCTGAAAATGAAGTTTTGGAATAAAAATATCAAAATCGAGTTCTTGATGTTATTCGGCACTCTGACCTCGTCTGATATCAGAACAAATATATATATATCGGCTGAGGACAGAAATGTTGGTTTGCCTTATGCTCAAAACTGGTACCAATAGGGCACCAGCTTAAGACAGTATAGAAATATGAACATTCAATTGCAATTTTCTCAAAATGTGCTTTCAATAGTATGTATCTGAACAGTATGAATTCTTTTTTTTTTTTTCTCTATTTTTTTTTTTTTTATTCGTGTTTCTAAAGACAACTGGATATTGGTGGAAAACTGAGAAATAAACAGATTCATCAACGCACACATTTCAGAAATTTATGACAAATATTGTGACATAAAACCAAAAAATCTAATGCATAGTATTTGTTATATGCAAATATTTATTACTGTGCCAATTTCCAAACGATTATGTTGAGTACTTAAAGAGACATAGGCTTTTGAAATAGATAATTTTCAAGATACAGATTCCAAGATGGCGGCGTTGTCTTGGTAACGACATACAAAACACTTTTTTTCCACACTTTTCCTCTACTTTGAGCATGCTGAATCAAAATTTGAAGCTTACAAATGCTTGCAAAAACATTTTTAAAAATCACTTACAGAACCCGCATCCCTACCCCCACCCCCAAACCCCTCAAGATGTCTTCTATTTGTGTTTTGTACATCAAGTATGTTTCTCAAAGCTGATGTTTCGAATTTGTGAGGTGGAAAATCTGTTTTATAATTATTTTTTTTTACAGTTATTATTATTATTATTTATATTTAGTTTATTTTAATTTATTTTATTTTTTGTTTTGTTTTACAAATTTTAACCAACCAAGGCTAGTAGAGTAAACTGCATACATATAGTATGACTAAATTTATTAACAACCTTGTCGCCATTTAATCTAGAGTGCCTCTTACAGTCGAGTGGCATACTAAAAAGCTTGGCTATGCATTAGTGCAGTGCACGAGCTTCAAGATCAATACTGCTCTATCTAACCATGCCTCCCTCGACTCTAGTCTCGGCTGGTGGAGAATGACTACTCTCTAATTAGAATGACGCACTCATATCTAATTAAGTCAACCTGATTATTGCTACATGTACGGTATAATTTGAAATCGTGCTAGCGAGGATCTTTCATAGGAGGAAAAAAAAAAAAAAGAAGACAAAGATCTTTGAACAAAACTACCTTTGAAAGACAGAAATCATAAAAGGGCCTGCTTCAGGTATCAGATAGCACTCATGCAGATATAAGGATAAGGGAATTTTAGAAAAAAAAAAAGTACAAAACTGAAAATCCAATTCCTGTTCTCAAGATTGGTACGAAAAAGCATATTTTCAAGCTAAAAAAAAAAAAAAAATCTTCTTGGATAATCAACACTGTCTGACGCTCAGATCTTTCAGATAGTCCCCCAAATAACTAATTTATATAACAGCTGTACAGGATACTTAATAATATAAATTAATGCTTCATTATCTGCTTGTCTATGTCTGCAGAATGCCAACATAATATTTTACAGTGTACTTAATGCTCAACAGTATATATGCGCATCGTCGCTCTTTGCTATTGCTTCACCTTACAACAGACATGGCGAATTCTGTACTGGAGCCCGTGAATGACTTCTCCGGTTAACCTGGAATTTGCATAGCATTTCACACACTTTCAATCATCGAGGTTTTTCCAGTTAATTGAAGCAGCCCTCTAAAAACAGCACTTTCCCTTCAGTCCAATTCTAGGCAATCGGGACATTATTTATTCGACTAAGAAGTTTTATCCCGCTTATGTGGAACTTGTTTCACTCCAGGATGGGCAATACTTCAGGGAGACCTGACCTCAGAAAGCAAGTGCAGATTTTCATTACCGGCCTCAATCAATACGTGGATATGTCCTCAAACACAGCTTGACCGGTCGGACGCTGGTCAGCAAAGCCTTGGCCAGTCAGGGCTTGGCGCGGAGGTCGGTGCGATCAGAAAGTCAGAACAGCAGGAAAAATGAAGGTCAAGTAGGCTTTGATGGATGGTCATGGAAATTTTATGAGGCTCCAGGAACTTTAGCTCCGACCACGTTTTGTCCCCTTAAGTTGTCCGCGCTACCGTACAGCAAAAGTCGATCATCTTCAAGAAAAGGTCGCACAGAACTTTGTGGGGTTCCATTGAAATATATTTGGTCTCTTGCTTGAGCTGCAGTCATACACTAAGTGTGAGTCAGAGTGATGTAGTGGGATATTTAAATATCTGGCGATAAGTGACATCGATTAGTCTCCACGAGGTAAGACAGGGCTCCACTGAAGATGCACAAGATCTTCTTGATTTAATTAATCCGAAACAGGACTTATCTTACCAAAACATCTTATTGATTTCATTGCAGTAACTGAATTTAAAAATAAAAAAAAAATAGGTAAGGGTGTTAGTCTGGGTACGCTCTTGAAGGAGCCTTTATTCAACACAATGTTTGAAAGAGCCTCAAACAGAAAAGCAAATCAATAATTCCAAAATCCCTACCTAGTCTAGCCACTGGCAGCAATTATCAAGATGATCAATATCAAAGTCGTTTCAATGTAATACGACTGATTCGCGTATACAGGCACTGTGCAAGAAAATATAAAGGATCTGACAGAAAGAAATGCTCAGAACAAACACATTTAAGATTATCTTTAAACGATATCAGTTTCGTTTGTGATAGAAGTCCGCCCTTAGAGCAATGAGCAATAAAAAATAGTTATGAAAACATCAGCAAAATACAACAAGAGAAACTGAACCAGATATAAACTCTTGACCAAAATAATAATAACCATAACAATAATAATAAAAAAATTAACAAAAATAAAATTTAAAAAATAAATAAATAAACATAAACAAACAGCATCCTCAACTGACTGAAACACAACAACAACAATAACAACAACAAACAACAACAAGAACAGCAACAGCACAGCATACTCAAGAACAGCGATTCTAATGGCAATAAATAATAATAATAATGATAATAATGAGATTGGCCTGAAGAGAAACCAGCCAGGTTAAAAAAAAAAAAATTAAGAATTGGCATGTCATATCAGTTTTTTAAATTTTTAACTTTATCAATTCTTCAGATTGTTATTTGTTTTCTCTAATGAATTTAGCTAGTTATAGCTGACGGTCCAATATTAAGTTTTAAGACATTTCAATGCAAAAGTAGTGTTGATGATGACTGTTTGTTTGTTTGCGTTGGGCACATCAGCACGATTACGGCTACATTGTGCCAAACACAGTAGGATAGTACGTTTACACGCCAAGAAGAAGAGAGGAAAAAGAGCGGGACAGAAGATAGGAGCAAAGAGAGACAGAAGAGATGTCATCCCTAGAACGTCGAGGATGGCATTCTATGGGATTGGGAGACATCCCACCGACCGCGGACTTTCACCGCCTGCAGGTGAGCGCTGGGAACCTACTTATATAACCCGGGCCATAGGCTTATTGATGATGATGATGATGGTGGTGGTGATGACGAGAATATTATTAGATCTGATGATTTTGGCTTTATTGCATAATCAAAAGGAGAGCACAATTTGTTATCAAAGTGAAAAACAACACAATCTTCGGTGATGTCACTCTTAGAGAAAAATATTGAAAAGTTATCTATATGTCAAACGAACAAAATAGGCTGATAACCTAACAATCTTACATATATTCATATAATCTGGTCACTGTAAATCAGCAGCTGTAAAAATCTAATTGCTTTAAAAATGTACTTTTTTATGTCCTTTTCAAACAAAATTGAAAACTCTCTCCTATACAATAAGCAAATAATTCAATTAGCATTTCCTTTCGTTTACAGTAATTGCCTATTTACATTTTAAATGTTTTCGTTATTGCCGCGACAAAAAGCCAAGCGGGCTCGAACATTTGGCCAGCAACATCACTTTACTTCACTAATTCAGTATCAAACTCTTGATACTGTTTTGTCTTTCATTATTATTATTATTATTATTTTTTTTTAGTTTTAAAAATGTATTTGACTTGTTACTGATGAACAGTTGTCTTAATTTTAAGAATATTTGTAAAATGATGATGATGATGATGATGACAAGAACAAGGAGGTATTGGCGAATGAACGAAAACACACACACACACACACACACACACACACACACACACACACACACACACACACACACACACACACA
>JBCAUA010000012.1:412516-433546 GCA_038406235.1 Peronia verruculata | reverse complement strand
ATCTATCTATCTATCTATCTATCTATCTATCTATCTATCTATCTATCTATCTATCTATCTATCTATCTATCTGTCAGACCGTAGATTTGCCTGTATGTCCACATTCACTCCATACGTTCTATATATCCACTTGTATCAAGGCACATTTCCTCCGCTGCTATACTTCGTCTGTTCCAGCCTATGTACGGTCATGTTCTTCGATTCACAAAGGCTCCAAATAAGAAACTAGCCAAATTGCATTAGCTGAAATGAGTATATTTTTGAGATCCAGAGATAGAGGGTCTATGCAGGTTCGGGACTACAAGCAGAAGAAGAAATGAGTGCAAAATAGCCCCCTTTCCAGCTACAAGATCCGTCTCAACTCTGTGTAGTTCCATCAACCACACGGGGGCACTCCCAGAAGCAAATTGCAAATATACTTAGATGAGGCGGAAGACACGAGTCGGCATCAATAGAAGAATGACGCATTCCATTGAGAGCGCTGATGTAGAAAGCAAGCTGGCGGGGTCTCCGGCAAGTCAAGAGGCCAAATTGTTGCTTTTAGTTGGTTGTCAAAGAGATGTAATCATAAGCAATTGTCCCCCTTCCGCGGAGCTCTTTGCTGATGAGGGAGAGGAAGTGGCCACCATTGAGTCAAGTCGAGCGCTGAAAGGGAGTGAGGCGGCCCCTTTATATTTTTACTCTTGTATTCGAAAGGGTAGATTTTGTGGGCTGTTAAATGAATTAGGTGGGTGATACCTTGTCTGTTCATGGGATCTGGTCACGGAAACTTTGCCGCTTTTCCATAGATTCCATGTGGTGTTAAAAGTATTTTCTTGTACTGGTAAAATATACTCAGTAATCACCATAGAAACTTCGATGTACCAAAATCTTTGGAGAGAATGCAAAAATACCATACTCTGTCAACTTAAACATGGCAGTGGAAGCTGTTGGAATAGTAGGGTTTTCTAAAATGATATTTAGTCATGCTCAAGAAATAACATTTCAGGCCCAAATACAGTATAAGACAAGAATATTTGTACCGTATTGTATGTCATTAGCTTATTAATTTACGTACAAAATATAGTGGAAAAGTGTTTGACCTAATTGATCTTGTGACAATTCTATCTCCTATCTGAAGGTTCGGAATTTAGTTTTTAAAGGTGAAAAGAAAAGAACCCCAAAGAAATGGCGTATATCTGCAACATGAATCAACCTTGCCCGTCCTTCACTCGTACGAAGATGTAGTTTTTCAACCTGGTAGAATGGCCAGAGAAAATCGATAGATCATCGTGCAATGATTGATAAGCCCCCGTCAGTTCCCTACAGACTAAGAAAACATTCCGACACAAACATTTTACGAAAGCATTTCTTATTTCAGCTCAAGGCTGAGGAATAAAAGAAGCAAAGGAGAGTTATTATGGCAATTTGTCAGAGCGTTTCACTCCTTCTCCCTATTTCTCTCCTTCCTTGTTTCATTTAATACACCAGGAGCCTGAGTGCAGATTGTTCGATCCACTGCCCCAAGTCTGTGCTCTGGCCAACAGTACTTGCTGTCCAGTTTTGCCTTTGATGACCGATGAGTCTTTGTGAGACCACCAAGCTATTCCCATACTTGCCATCCAATGAATATAGTCAGACTTTGATTCTAACATAGTGTGTGCTGTCATCGAGTTCTCAAACTTCTCTAAGGAGGCATTTTTGTATTATTTTTGTTTTTGTTTTTAAATATATTTTTCTTCCATAAACGTGGACATCTCAGGCGCATTAAGATAAAGCGAAATTCTATATATTTTCATTAAAAAAAAAAATAATAAAAATGCGAGAGCGTACAGTATCTTGAGAATCTGTCTAGACCATACCAGTAAAGCGTGGTTCTTTTTGGAGTTTCACTTAAAGATAGTTATGTGTTCATTTTATTACCCAAACCAACATTAAATTTCATCAGTTAGTTGTGTTCTGTTTGTGTTAACCATTCTCCAAGCCGTTCAGTTCTCATGTCCATCTATCAACCAGTCTATGGTGATAATGACATAGTTTGGTCGTTTTGCGCGGAATCTCAGGCATACCATGACGAGTTGGATACTCCTCACACTGGCCTGAGCTACTTCATGCAACCGGCCCAGGTCTTTTTCGTGTACTGCGAACGTCCGTCCATCCGTTAGAGGCAATTCCACGCAAGTCCGTTTATCTCCGGACATATTTCATGCACACGCTGTAAAACTATCACCCTCTCGCGATATAATGATTGCCTTGGAGGGCAATTTTTATCATTTATAATCCAGAAATAATTTGAGACTCCTCATAAGAAGACTTAGGAAAAACCTTGTCGGGGGATAGCATGTGAGGCAGAGTGGAGAGGATGGGTGAGCGAAGAGACGGCTCGATGGAATGAGTCACAAATGATGTTTGTGCAGAGGAAGTTAAATGATACTCTGCCTATCGGCGTAGATCTATCTTTGTCAAAGAGGCCTCGGCGTAGCCGAGTGTTTGTTTTACTCGATGTCAGTGAAATAAACTTTTATATCATTCGTCAGGTCTCTTTTTTTCGCTGGGAGACCCATGCGGCACTGAAAAATGGATGAGTTTAAAAAATCTCAGATTAAGCGCTGGGCTTGATAAAATAAAAAAAAAAAAAAGATAAATCGTGGACTCTCCTTATTAGTTTACTCGATGATGAGAAGAAAAGGGGGAGTGGAGGGGGGGTGCTCTGCAAGGAAAGGGAATTAAGGCTGTGGGCCAGGTCAAAGGTCAAATGAATGTTGCTTGTATAAGGGTCACCGTGCCTATTTATCTGTATACGATTTTGGCTTCATTTCCTTTATTGGTTTGTGTCGTGATTATATCGTTCGTTTTAGGTGAATGCGATAACAAAATATATAAAACTGAGTGGAGGAATTGAATCGAATTTGATTAGATCAATGATTAGTAGATATCACAGGATGTGTGTGTCATCATATACAGAGGGAATTTTATCATATAGTTACTCAGAGCACATTGGAATCCTACGTTTATCTATAAAGCATTCTCACATTTATTTGTTTTTTGCCACAGATAATGTGTTGATAGGCGGTAATACTAACAAGTAGCAAAGCCAAGTCTGTGTCTGGCAAATAAAATACACGTATTTGTGTACAGATGAGACTTCTTCACCCCACCCAAAGTCTGTCGGAAAGTTGTTTATCTTCGCTTCAACAGAAACAGTTATAGGATATCAAGCCACTTATCTTCTATTCACTGAATTGCAAGACTTTTTGACAATATCAGTTTGCAATGTTGGTCAGAGACAAAAGGAGTTGATAGATGGAAATACGCTTAGTCAGATCTGAGCTAAGCACAAATATGAGTGTTGCCGTCTTCATCTCATTTAAATCTTTCTGAATATTGTTTTATCTTTTCTTCAGAGAAAATCGACATTGAATATGAAGTTTCTTCACAGACAGAAGGTTAAACCGGGCCTTACAGGGATATAGATGTTGAAAACGGTGTAGGAAAAAATGCTAGTACGTATGATAACCACATAAATGAATGCATGGACGATAGCAGGTTTTTTTTTTCTGTAGGGAGGGGGGGAGGGGGGAAGGATTAGGACAGGTTGATATGCGGGTTATGAGGGTTTGTATGTTTGTTTGTTTGTTTGTTTGTTTGTTTGTTTGTTTTAGGATAGGAGGGCAGTCATTTTTAGAGAGATATTAAGATAATCGCCGTTAGCGACCATCAGGGAAGAAGTAAGGGTAGGAAGGGGGGGGGGGGCGTGAGAATCGCATTCAATGGAGCACAGACTCGAGCCACATCTGCAATGATCTTGACGATGAAGGATCATTCTCATTACACACCCCACACACATACACATACATATATAGACATACAGAGTGAGGAATTCATCACCAGATCTTGATTGTTTATCTCGTTCGTTCCCCCCTCCCCCTTCATCTTCCTTCACCCATTTCCGATGCTCACATGGCCATGCTCACAGACATACGCATATATAGATGTATCATCCACACGCAACAGCTCATGCGTCTTATCACTCATGTTTCGATGACACTGAACTTGCTCATGTCATTATGTTGATCATCCTGCACGACGGGGCAGTCTTGTAGTGGACATGGGGTTTCAGATCTTCCCATGTCTATATACTGTGTCAGCTTGTACAAGATTGAGGAGAATACGGGTATATGATAAAAAAAGGGGGATTTCGGAGGGGTAGTGTTGAGGAGGGAGGGAGTGGTGGTGGTGGGGGGGGGGGTGGGCAAGAGGAGAGAGTGATGGAGCAAACTTAAATATGAGATTGTAGTAATGAGTCACTGCCATTCCGAGGATGAGAAAGTAATACGTCAAAATATAAACACGGAAAGATTGAGAGTAAAAAATAGGGTAGCCCAGAGATGCTATTGATTTTTGTTCACTTGGCTCTGAAATTAGATGTATTCGTATGTGTATGGTGTAGTGTGAAGGAAAAAAGTAAGACGCGGGGGAAAGGCTGAGAAAGGAGAAGATATCCACCCCAGTAGTATATCAATCTTGAAGTACTACGGTCCAGAGAAAGAAATATGCACTATTGCACTGAGCAACCATAAGTTTGTACGTATTTTTGAGACATAAACACATACAGACAGAGTGAAAAATGGGAGTGTTTAGCTCACGCTACCGACTATTTGCACACTGTGACAGATTTTTGTCCATTCAAGTGTACGAAAGCACATCCTTCATATAGGTAGAAAGTCTAGAATTGAAGAGACAATATATTTCTTTCGTGAGCACTAAATTGCGAGAATCGGAATATTGCGGTTGAAATGTTCAAGTTGGCATCTAACACATTTTGTACGTTCTCTATGAAAACAAGAAAAGGATGATATTAAAATTTGATAATGGTGTATATGAGTGTTAAAGTTATGTCTTCTCTCTTGACTTATTAAGATGGAACTACCCAAAGACTTTTGGTTGATGTGAGTGAATGCCACATCGCTAATATGGCTTCAGAGTCACCATTTTCATATTTATTTATTTCATATTAGTAAATCAAGATCCTGTTACTGATTGATTTATTTGTACCATTTAACTTAGAGTGTATAGAATATTATATTTTTGTCTCTAAAATGTACTTTGTTGCATTATGTTATTGATCGGTCATTAAGTGAAACAAACAGAGACATTTTATTATATCTTGCACAGATTGACTTCGTAGGTAGGTGAATTCTCACTCAGACAGCATTTGATGAAGTATCAGTGCCCCTATCATCATTATTTTACAAATCTTTTCTGTTCATTCAATTGTTATGTCACTTCCTTCAATGTTATTCATATGTATTTGAAACAGACCAGTATCAGTTTTTGACCTCAAACTTCACGTCTTTGCCAACAGAATCACTATGTTTCAAAGAACTCCTAACTCTTCTGCACTCGATAGCACCAGTTCTATATAATCCGTTGTTGATCATTTTTTGGTTGAAAGAAAAGAAAATGCATTTATGTTGGCTAGGAAAAAAAAATATAATTCAAATCCATTTAAGTTGGCTAGGAAAAGAAATATAATTTAATCTCCAGTTTTTCTTTATTATATTATGTTTGGGGAGAGAAAGATCATTTTTCTTTCACTACCGCTATCACTGACTTACAAAAGAGCGCTTTTTTCACACTTTATATCGGCGTTTTTTGAGTTTCTGGATAGGATAGAATGACAGTCCAACTAGCGGCGGTGGATAGTAATATTTGCACATCCTCCCCTCGGGGGCTCCATTGCTCCTCGCATGTGGGCAAATATTGCAGCAATTTTTGGCAATTGTTGATTTAATCTGTGCCGCCCGCCTCTCCCCCTACAGCTCACCCATCTCTGGAGCAAACCGAAGTCTCCAGAAGCTGGGCCGGGAATCGAAGACTGGCAAACAGGCCACGACTAATATTTATAGAGGCAAGGGGAAGTAAATCATTTTTCTATTGCACTTCCGCCCATCATTTTCTCGAGGTAGATCGCGGCTGCCGGCGCTACTGCTTCATTAAATACCGCCTCATTTACACATCATTTGAATATTGCCGTCATTTGTTACCTCCCTTGAGTCGCTTTGCATAGTTGGCTGTTGATATTGTGGCTTTTTTTGTTGTTTTTCTTTTGTTTTTCTTCGCCTCACCGATATTCAAACTCGTGTAATGCACGCCGGGATTGGCAGACAACGGGTCAGAGGGAAGAGGCGGTGGAATACAAATAAGAGCGAGAGGAATTGGCACAAAGTTTGGCTACAACCCGAGTCCTGAAAGTATTCTGCAGCGGGAGCTGAAAGTTAAGATCAAATTTGATACGAATTTGCGAGTAATTATTAAAAAAAAACTGCGTTTAAAGCTTAAAGTTAGAGTCGATTTCATTTGAGATTAAATAACATTTTAGAAAGACGTTACAATTTTCTGCTTTCGTCGGGGAAACTTACCTCAAGATCAATCTTGCTTTAAACGTGATTAGAGTTTGGAGTGGTTAGTTAATTTTTCGGCATTTGGAGCCTAACGTGAGATCGCTCTGATTGATGCGATTGTGGACGAGTTAGCTTAATGGCTCTTGGTATACCGCCGTTACAAATACTTAGATATCGTTGTTATCTAGGGCCTGATCACCTAGCAAAAATGAATATTCTCTCCAATACAAGAACTCTTAGTGGTGCAGTAACTTATAGGTACTTTCAGTTTTGCAACAAATATTTTTTTATTGTTGTTATTACAAACTCCAGGGAAATGTTTGAAAGTACATTATTTTGCTGGCATTGGACGGATTTCTAAGATATTTTTCCAGTTTGATGGAGTGGTATTCTTTTCATGTATGGTTGATATTGTTAATAGATCTATTGTTTTTGAGCTTATAGCTGTTAAACTTGGCATCCAGATGTCTTTGAAAATCCCACCCATTTCAGGATAAAATTGAATGTCTGTCATTTATGAAGCACCATCTATCAATCAGTACGTCATTTGGAACTAGCCATTCTTTCACAGCACTGCTGAGTAAAAGGGTGTAGGATTGTAATGTTCAGGCAAAGCTAGGATACAGGCGTTTGGGTCTTCAACTGGCACGCAAAAGAAACTCTGCGAACTGTTTTCGTTTTTATTTCTAAAGCAATCACAAAAGCGGGGTCGGGTTTGTAATAAATAGCAGGTTTAATTTTCCGACCGCTGGAACTCAAGAGGCTTTCATAATTATTTCCGACGGGTGGAAATCCTGACAGTTCGGGCTTCTGATAGGCTTCGGGATTGAACGTAGAGGGTAGCCAAAATCTTTAACCCTTATCCATTACCCAGTCCTGTCACCCCGAGCGTCTCAGAGCGCTTGATTCCTCGGGACTACCATATTGCTCCGTTGCATGACTAAACTGCTGGGGTGGGCGGCGCCGATCGATCACGGGGCAACAAGTGATTTATTAGCTGGAAAAATCAAAGAGAGGGGGTTTCCCTGCCTCATTACTGAAACATCTCCCTAATGCGAAAACAGAGGGCTCCGGGCCTTATTAGTCCGAGTATTGTTGTTATTATATTTTTTCCCCTCTGCATGAGCATTTTGGCTTTGTGGTGTATGAGTCTGTACCTGGGAGACTGATGGATGTTTAGCCACCGTCTCTTTGTCTCTTTGCCATTCCATTTTTTTTAGCGTATTCAGTTGGTATTGGCTCTAATGCTCTTTGTTTCTTTTTTTTTTCTTTTTTCGGTCTTTCTTTCCTTTCTTTCTTTCATTCTTTCTTCCACTCTTTCTGTCTCTTTTTTTCGTTTCCTCTCTATCTTCTTTCCCCTTTATTCTTTCTGTCTTTTTCTTTCTTTCTTTTTTCTTTCTTCCTTTTTTTCAGTTGTCTTTTCTTTTTCTCTATTTTTCTTTGTTTCTTCATTCGTTCTTTCTCCCTTCAGTCGTTCTATCTATCTTGCTCCCTTTCTATTCTTTCTATTTTTTTTTCTTGCTTCCTTCTCAGAAAAAGTGCCAGTGTTGCCCTCTCATGCTTGATGTTACCGCGGCACTTTCAGCACAGTATAAAACATGTCACACATTAATATTAACAAGTGTTTCCCTCCTGCTGACTCTGAACAAAGGACCTCCTGAGTCTTGTTGCTCACCTCCATTACATTATACAATGATACACTACTCAAGCCTTTGTATTTGTCTGTCCCCACAGGTCCAGGCACTTACAACAGTCCGCGCGAAGGTCTGGCCAAAAAAGGTGGGCTGATGATCACCAGAGACAAACGTTTCCGTCATGAGAGGGAAGACTTCCCCGGACCAGGGACGTACGAGGTAAGCCATTCTTTGCTCCCTGAATCTGGCATTTTATCTGAGGCTCTAGTGAAAACCAGGCAGATGGTGAAAGTTCTCAGTATTGAGTCAAGACTCATATAGTAGTCCATCAGTCATTGAAGGATCATCACTCACAAAGATCAACTAAAGAAAAGGTGGTTGGTCTCTGAAGCTTTACGTGGCACAAGATGGACAACTTCATGTCTTGCAACTTTGACAGGATAAAAGAAAGAAACATACACCAACCAAGCATTTTAAGACTTACTTGGGTTCAATTCCGTGCTTTTACGTTAAGTTTTGAAATTTTGAAGGCACGGTAAACTCTTGCTAGAAAACTCTGTTAATAATTTTCCCTTCATCTGACAACTCTTTACCACCTGGCAGGTTTCTCTAGAACATCACACTTTTGATTTGCCACCATTCTTTAGGAGGTCTTTTCTGCGAACTTTTACCATCTGAGGTAAAGATGTTGAATAAATTGATATCACTGTCTTCATATCATATGTTTTCATTGTTGCCCTGAAGAAGAATCAAGTTGACTCGAAAATGTGGCAGATATTTGACCATCATAATCAAGTTATAGATTTCTGTGTTATTTGTTTTTCTTGAATTGTTTTACTAGTTGCCAGTCTGACAGTTCTATTACATTTTTATAAATTGATATCACTGTCCATGATGATGATAATGATAATGATGATGGTGACGATGTTGCCCTGATGGACTGAAATTTTGACCAGTGCGATCAATTTATTAAATTTTTAACCCCTCTCTCTCTCTGTGTGTGTCCCCCCCCCCTCTCTCTCTCTCTCTCTCTCTCTCTCTCTCTTCAAGTTTAGTAAGTTGCCGTTAGATAACCCATCATAAATTTTACGACCTTCATATAAAATGATGATGACGATGATGATGATGATGAGCATCCTCTTCAAGATAGCGCAAATGAAAGAATAATGATAGGAATGATGAGGATAATTTGAAGAAAAAAATGTTCTGTGAAGTGACGATAATGATGATGATGATGACGATGATTGCCCCGACGAAGAGCCAAGCGGGCTCGAAAATTTGACCAGCGATATTAGGGGTTTTTTTTTTTTTTATATCTTAATACCAAGTTCTTCATATTTTTTTTTTCAAACTTTTTGATGTACATATTGTATTTTTGTATTTAATTAGTTGCCGGTGGACAGTCGTCTTAATTGTAAGACATTCTTCCTTAAATGATGATGATGGTGATAGAGAGGAGTAACACTGACAGTGACACTAAGGGCAGATGCCCTAAGTATTTGCCGGATATCAAATGGAATCTAGATGTTCCAAGCTTGATATCAGTGAACTGACAACATCCCGCCAGTTTTCGTTACTACTCTTCTGTGGTGGCTTTGTTCTGTCCAAAAATCTTACTCTTTTTAAAGCACCAATCAGATCTCTTTTAATTGTAACACTTATTTTGACCTTTTTTTTTTTTTTTCTGTGCAAGATGGCATTTTCACTGCAGTATTGAACGAAGGTTGGCGAGAAGAAATATAATAATAATAGCCATTTAGAGACGATGTTTGTACACAATTTAAGCTGATTGTTTTCAAGTGCCAGAAATTGTTTTTCTCCCTATTTTCACCCGAACAAAAGTGGTTCGTAATTGCTGGTTGACAGGCAGATGGTGTGTCTTTTAATATATATATTTCTATATATGTGTCTAATTGCTGTTTTGTTTCGTATGTTCTCTCTCCGTCTCTAGTGCGTTTCCCAGTTGATAATATTTTTTTATGTTTAGCCGATCTTCTCATAAAATTTCAGTAATTGTCTGAAGAAGATGTGGAGATGCTAGTATATCGTTATCATAGTGAGAGCACATTGTAGTGTCTTGCTCTGTTTTGTTCCCGAGCTCTGGCGCTTATAGTTCTTCAATATCTATGGTATCATGCTGACAGCATTTTTCTGCTCTGTCTAGTTTTGTAAACAGTTAATCTGCATCTGATGATCATGAGTATAAAAGCTCTTAACTCATTTGTAGGAATACCCGCGAAATCAGTAAATTATTTGTTCACTAATCACGCTGGTTCTGGAAAGAGTCTCTGCTGTTGCGGCTTTCTCCCTGATCTACAAATGGCTTTTCACAACCTGAAAACAGTTAGACGAGTTTCAGCCAACACCCAGCCATAAAAAGAAGGTCCTCAGAACCTAAATGAACTTGTTTTTCGCCGCCTGAAAATATTCGCAGAATTTGCCCAAACATCTGGCAAGAACAAAACGGATGTCTTTCTCTGAGGGACATTGTGCTCCGAGTGCCTTCTACTTGACAAATAATTTGTGATCAAATCTTCATAGTTTATAGTCCTCTTTCTGCCTTACGCATGTCTTTCTTGGTGTGAGCAATGCCTGTCATAACTGTTTTGCCAGGGAACGCTGAAAAGTGAATATGTCGTTCCTATCCAGGCTGAGAAAATTCCAGAAAGTTCGGACATGGTTTCTGGAGGCAACGAACGCCATAAGCCCCGAGGGCTGGTCTTTCATTTGACAGTTTTACGTCCACCCTCGCGACATATTCGGGCTCGTTTTATATTTCCCCTGTCCAACGGCTCCGTGTGAATCTACGACGGCGGGAGAGAGCTCGTTCCTCTTGGCTGAGAAACGTACGCGCTTCTGATCCCTGGTTTGAATCTCATACATGTAGTAACTTCAGCGACTTGATGGTGAGAAACTTTCAAGATCTGCCGGGTATTTTTACATTTTATCGCACTGACTTAAACTTTCTTCCTATTGTCGAATTCCTTGAAGTTAGATAAAGAACTAAGAGCTTCCCTTGGAATTAGTCCTAAAGTGGTATCACATATCACAGTATGCTTTACACTGTCTTGGATCCCTTGGATTCTGGTGAATAATGGAGGAAGACTAGAAATGGAGGAGGGGGAGGGGGAGAGAAGGGAGGGAGAGAATGGGGTAGATAAATTCCTTCCGCTAGCTAGAGCTCAACTTATTCACACGATACCACAACAATCGCTCGGCAAAGTGTTTACCTCTGCTCTTGAAATATTAACATTTAGTCCTTCCTTTTTAGCTTTTATTTTTTTTCCAAAGTGAGATATCAGAACGGAAAAATGTATTTGAGAGAATGTTTTTAAAACAATATAATATATTCTTTTATGAGGCCGTTGAAAAAAATGATCATGGAATATAGTGTACTTTAGTTCTGGTGCCTTACGCCTGAATATACTGGAACAACCTTCAAAATAAAGACTCAGCGAATTTTAAAAAAAAAAACAAAATTCAAATTCGAGCTTTATTCCCGCGTTGTCCCTTTATTACCCCAAATTCATTTATACGCTCATGCTTTTCAATGCTAATAAACGGCGTATTAGGCTGTAGCTGTTTAAAATGATCCATGGGGAACAAACCTTGTTTTTGGTGACCTTCAACGAGCATTGCCTAATTAATGATACTCGGCGTCGCGATGAAAGTCTTAGTTGGTTTCGATTCAGGGATGACAAAGACATCTTAGCAGAAAGTTGATACCATTCTGGGGCTATCAAACTTACCCGTCTAAAGATAGGATTAAACAAAAAAGAAGAAGAAAAACACAGAGAGGAAAAAAAAAAAAAATACCGCCAAAACAAAGGCGCTAGCGTGCGGAGGAGGGGAGAAAAATGTACCTACTCTAAGACAGATGCGCAAATTCAGCGAAGATGTTGGAGAAAGAAAATGATGAAAGCATTTCTTGCGTTCAGACAATTCAAGGACCATTTTGTATCTGTTAATTGTGAATTTTGAACAACTGACACCTAACACGGGGACAAACCACAGGCAATTTTACGTCATTAGCGAATCATTCTTGGTAATTAAAGTTAAAAGGGTTTGTTTAAGCTCACCAACTGGTACAGGAACTGAGAAAATCAAAAGATGAAAAGGTAAGCAAGAAGGGGAGCGAGGGGAGGGGAGGGGGGGAGGGAGAGTGATTATAGTTAACTCAATTAATAACAACGACGTTACATAATTGGTACTTAAAGTCTGTGTAAGTACGTATTTGGTTGTGTAGTGACGGAGGAGGGATGAGGGAGGGGGTGGGAGGGGGGGAGGGGGGCAAAGTTTCTGTATCTGATATTCTTTTTTTTTTTTTAATAATGGCATCAGTATCTTTCTTTGCTCCCTACACTTATTTCGCTCTCCAAATTCTCCAGATATAATATTCCTGTCCGATCAAAAAAATAAAAAACACAAAATGTAAAACAGACAAAATTGAGATATTGTTGTTTAAAGTTACCTGTCGGTAGCTGATTTTCCCTCTTTTCTTCACTATACCTTTCTAATATGAACAAAGCAAGCGTACTGGAAGAAAGACTAAGTGTATACTTAGTGTATATGGAGAAGGAATGAGGGTGAGGTGTGGAGGAGGGGGGGGGGGTGGTGAGGACTATGATGATTTGTTAAGAAAACAAGGCAAGGGAAGCAGCTGTTTCTAAACTGTAGAGTTTTGATTGATAGATTCCGTGCATGGTGCAGAGCTGGCGGAAGACAACCAGCAGATGGTGGATGGTCGGCCGTCAGGCAGGCAGGCAGGCAGGCAAGCCTCGGTATGCCTAGGCAATCGTGCAGTCTTCAGACTTATAATGAAAGTCATGTGTAATGCACTGCTGTCAAACCAAGGAATGTTGCCATGAGCCCACTTAGCATCTAAGGTTAATGGGCTTGTAAAAGTCTTTCTCAAGTCCATCTCCAATGCCAATGACTTTTTGAATTCCTTTTCTACCTGGCGCCTTTCTCTTTGTGTGACATGTTCAAACAGTATAGGACAAATAGATCAAGCTATTTACGCGGATAGTTTTGGCTGATAGTGAATTTCTGTGCCTGAGGGCATATTTGTAGTGAAATGCCTATAAAAATTCCGATTTGATCATGAGAACTAAAGTTATCAGAGGTCGGCATTTCCAGCCTTGCATATTCTTGCTTTTGCTCATATCAATTTGCACTTTGTGCTCTCCTAGAGTTCTTTTTTTTTTTCCTCTCTCCCTCTCTCTTTTTATCCTTCTCCACTCTCTCCTCCCCTCTCTCACTCTTTCTCCCTCTCTCTCTTCATAACCATCCTCTTGAAATGGTTACATCACTCGTACCTCTCTCTCTCTCTCTCTCTCTCTGGCTAGCATCATTCATGTGTCTTTGCACGTGTGATTCTCTGTGAACCTTTTTCTCACCTTTCCTACTCTCTCTAACTGTTTCTCTCTCTATGTATACAGTACTCCCTGACATCTATTTTCACACCATCCACATCAGTAGTCCTTCCAGAGAGCATGAGAGAAAGAGACACTAAGACAGCTAATATGCCATATGTCTGACTTGCGCACTTCGACCATTCGTTGTGTTTTAAGTGCATCTGCAGGTGTGCAAAGGGTGTACAGTTAGCCCTACTGCACACATTTGAGCACTGAGCCGAATGGTTCCTCAACCTCACCTCCATCCACCCCCCCCCCCCTTTTCGCCCTCCCATCAACACAGCTCCCAGAAAGCAATAAGACCTTTTCTATTCCACTAATCTAATACATTGTGATTGGTAGGAGCTGATACCATAAACACCAGCTCGGAAGCTTTTTCCACCACGTCAGATGTGCTGAAATGTATCCTTTAAACACAGACCGTTCCGTCAGGCTTATAGCTGGGTCGACAAGAGAGAACAAAAGGCTGGGTCTTGGCGAGTAGAAGCCGCCTCTTTTCATGCAACGTTTTTTTCGGGGAGCACACCATACCAGCGCCTGCCATAAGCACCTGATGGATGATGTTTATTACTAGATGGCTGATGTAGGCATAAAGCCCGGTCATCTCTCCTTACCCAGTGCATTAATCAGTCTGGCCGACCCGGCCCCGACGGCTCTTCGGACGAGGGTTGACCTGGAGGTACCACCAGGAGAAAGGGATGGATGAATGAGGATTAAGAGCCCTGGCTGCTGCCAACGGATGGTGGAGTAGCTGGATTTTCTGGACCTAGCACCGGAGTCCACGGATTTTTTCCTGAAAAAAATCATTCGACAAAATCGTGATTTAGTTTAGCCGTCTCTTTTTGACTCGTTGTGATCAATATAATAATTATATATCTTTAAAGAAAATGACTTGAACAATAGATTCTCTTTTGTAATACGTGGACAGTTTTTGTATTTGGGATAATTAAATAGGTGGAGAATTTATTAAGCTGTGGTGCAAAGGTGTTTTGTCAAAGTGTGCGAGGGGAGAGGGATAGTCCTGGGCTTAGAGAGAGAGAGAGAGAGCAAGGGGGAGGGGGGGGGGTCAGGGATCAGATATGAACCCTGCCATTTGAATCAGTCCTTTCCCATATTTTATATCTACGACATACTGGTGCTCATGGAATAAGGAGAAAACAATGGCATTACTAAAGATGGCCGTTCATAATGTAGTATTGGTCTTCTGTTCACGAGATAACGAAATGTTGATCTTCACAATAATTATTGTGTGTTCCATGTGTTGCCAGACCGCTGGTTGACCGAGAAATACTTATTAAAAGAATTTGGCAAGGAATCATGATATCGATATTCTTGCCATAGATCCTTCTGAGGTCGACTTAAACGGCCACTGTTTGAAGGCTATTCGCCAACTGTGGTAGTTTCAAATTATCGGTACAAAATAAGGAAGCGAAGGGGAAGATAAAAAAAGAGAGAAGGGAGAAGAAGACAGAGGGACATGTCACCCACAGACAGACAGAGAGAGAGAGAGAGAAAGAGAGAGACAGACAGACAGACAGGCGCACACAAAGAGATCAAATGAAAACTGAAATAATCATGAAAAAAAAAAAACCTCTAGAAATCTCTGAATAACAAAATCATTTAAAAGCAAAACATTCATTTGATATCAAACGATTTGGGCTTATAAACTTGTTAAATACAACCATTGCCCATGCAGCTGGACAAAGGAGGTTGTGTGCTCGAGAACTGATGTTGCTTATTGCTTCAGACATTGCAATTATTGGAAACAGAGCAAGATGGATTGCAATTTGTTCCTTGAATTTAGAAGGGGAGATAAAGATGGGCGACGCAGGAAAGGTGACGGGTGAAATGAAAAGGAAAAGTGGATGTCAAGTTGCTGGAATAAGGGCCAGAGCCATGAGTAGCTGATTCAGTGGTCAGTCTCTCCTCTGACACTTGCCTCGCCTTGCTGAATTAAGCTTGACATCCGTCTTAGTTAAAGAATACTTAAGTGCACAGAGTCCAGTCCATTCTGTTTACTTTGGATCAAATTGTAGAGAAAGCCTGGTCAGTCATCGTCACAGGATCTCTTGCCTACTCTGAGTCTTTCAATCGTACCTGAAAACATTATAAAGTACCATCTAAGAATGGTTGCCATCTCCATAAAACATAAAAATGCTCAGTAAATGTCGGCAACATAATATGAAATTACCACGATAGACTATACTAAACACACATTTAAAACTGTTTGGCTTGAACAGGGTTAACTGAACAATGTCAGTTATTTTCAGTGAGTGTTTCTGTTACATGGTTTTTGTTTTGTATTCAAACATGCCTCACCAGTATCCTGTCTGACATTATTACTTGATGAACAATTACAAGGCCCTATCCATCTTGTTGTTGTGATTGCTGTTAGCGTTGCTGCTGCTGCTATTGATGTTCATGTTGTTACTTTTTTTGTTGTGTTTCCATTTTTCTCAATTTCGAAACCAATTAATGTGTGATTTTCGTTGGTCTCAATTTCGATTTTTATCGAGATCATTTGTACGATTGATCTTCGTTTCCTTCAAAACATTATTGAGTCCATCTCTGTATTGCTGCTGCTATTAAGGTAATTCCAAGCTGCACCGGCTTTTAAGTGACTTCGTCATCTCCGCTGGAATCCACGCTATAGCCATAGAGGTCCATTCTCTCAGACCTGGAATTATTCATCCCAGCTTTGCACAACAGTGAGGGAGAAATAGAGAGAG
The DNA here is from genome assembly GCA_038406235.1 of Peronia verruculata. Lineage (NCBI taxonomy): Eukaryota > Metazoa > Mollusca > Gastropoda > Systellommatophora > Onchidiidae > Peronia > Peronia verruculata. The sequence continues at coordinate 417,383 of JBCAUA010000012.1, read as the reverse complement.
GGACGTCATTACGAGAGAGGGGATTTTCATTGCGGTCATAAAATTCCAAGGGCTGCATGAACCAGTGCAGGGCGCCCATAGAAGAGATGATGACCCCATTGTGTCTCCAAATTGGTCGAATCACGTTACACGATAATATTAGATTCAGTTTTCCAGTCTCCGTTGACTGCAGAGTGAAGAAAAAACGCCACGATTCCCAGGAATGATTCCGTATTCTCCCACTCAGATGAATACCTTTTTCATAATTAGGCTTGCCGGAACGGGAGAGGTGTTATTATAAGCATTTCCTAGAAATGACGGATGGCTTTTGATATGCAGTTTTTTCTTTTACTCCTACCCAAGAAATCTCAATATGCATTTTCTTTGCTCTAGGAATTGTTTGCCCGGTTATCTGTTCCACCTGCCGTCTATTATGTGTCGCATTCAGTATTCAGATCTTGTTCTAGGCAAAGTGTTTGCTTACCGGTGGATTACGTAACTTGTTATCTTAACTCTTTTGTGTGTTTCTGTTCACATGGAAACCAGAACAGAATTCACAGCGAGTAATCGCGGCTAGTGTTGTTGTTGTTGTTGTTGTTGTTGTTGTTGTTGTTGTTGTTGTTTCTAGTTGTTGTTATTGTTGTTGTTCTTGTTCCTTCTCAACATCTGATAACTGCAATTTGTGCACAGATCAGTTGAGTGATGCATTTATAATATATTATAGTCAAAAAAGAAATGTTTTGCAGAATTGTCACAATATATTATTGACCGTTCTGTCTGACAATTGTCTGTGGGTTGCAAAAAAGTGGAGTACATGTATTGTAGTTATCTAATCGCACCCCTAGCTGTGCCCTTCTCATTTACTGGAATCATGAATAATATTGTATTTATTTGTGTATAATATTATACATGTATTACCATAGATCTACATGGGCGTGATGATGAATATTTCTTTCCTTGCATTGTAAGTAAATATTATGGCTCTGGGTTCCATCGTTAAAGATGGTGATCGATTCAAAGCGAATTCACCGAAGATGTCCGTTCTGTCCAGATTCATCTCTCCCTCTTGTGAAGTGAATGATCTGAGCTATGTATGAAATACTGTATCCCTGTTACGATCCTTTATTCTGACTCTGTACTGAGTCTGATTCTGTACTTAAACGAACCAAGATGCCATGTTCGCTAAATAGAGGATTCCCTTTTACCGATAAGCAAGTATGCACTGGGCAACCTCTTAGGAATTTTCCTCGACCTGTTTTTCACATGTTCACATGTTTTGGGTCTCTCTGTAGAAGAAATGAGCATCCTCTGCTTTTCATTTAAATCTTCCTCATAGATCTACACACTACTGGTCTTTCAGCGAAATGGGCAATAATGGTTACTCTACGGCCAGCCACTGTGATTGAGCTGATGACAGGCACCAGACAGACACAATGATTAAGCTTAATTGTGGCGGAAGGAAGCGGTCAATCTGGAATGCCCGGGTCGCAGTGACATTCCTTTGATTATGTTTAGACAGCCCCCACCTGGCGGTTTCTCGAACACAGTGAGGACTTCAGAGCCCCCTGAAGAAAGTTGGGGCCTCATATATTCCCGTTAATCCACCGTCATTACAGCCAACACGAGCCCCTCAATCGAGCCATAATGACTGCGGATGGAGCTCCTCCAGTGAGTACAAGGCCATAACTCACGTCCAATGAGGCGGATGGTTTTAGCATCACTGCCATGAGTGGGCCAGTTTGGTGCTGGCACTTCAGTGCAGTGTTTGCAAACAAGACTCCTTTTGACCTGGGCAAATGGCTCCCCCAGAAAACGATTACAGCTGGTCGGGGACAGTTCATGTCGGTTCATGGAGTGGTCAGCTTCATTGCCTGTCACTCACCTCTATTTTATACCAACTATTTCATTGCCTTGATCCAGCACACATGTCCACTCACTCAATAGAAAAGGTCCAATGCACCGTGACTCATGCGCTCTACAATATGGCTATTTTCATCCGGCTAACGGCCGTAGTACCGTAGATAGATAGTTCTCTTCTAGCTGAATGTTTGCGAGTGCTTTCCATTTATGTAAAATATATTGATCATAACAATTCTGAAAACACGTTAGAATGGTAAACACCGTACCACGATCTGCAGTTAAATTTTTTGTTAGCCATTATCTTTGATGTTCAGGCATCGTGAACGTAATGCCGTTCATTGCGATTCGTTCCTATGTCAAGAGGGCGAACTGACTTTAGAAATGAGAAGGTTCTGCTGAGCATGAGGGATAAATTCTCTGATGATTTATTTGTTGTGGCGAGATATTATTATTATTGTATCGTCTTGCCAGGCTTATGTAGCATTATTATTATTTATTGTTTGTACGACATGCGTGAATTACTTGAGAAAATTTTCTTTAACTGAATTATTCCTAAGCAATATCATATGTCTTTCCTTGTGGCAATTGTTGTGTTTTATGGATGTTGCTGTTCTTTCCATTGTTGCTGTATTTGAGAGAAAGAAAAATTAAGAGAGAGAGAGAGAGAGAGAGCGAGAGAATAGATGTTCCATATGCTACTGACATTTTAAACTGCTAGGAAGTCTGAACATTAAATGTGTGAATTATCAGTAACGGTAGAATAGAGTCGCAGTTGCCCCCCCCCCCCCACACACACACACATAAAAAAAGAAAGACACTGACACCTCCCCGTCTATTAATCTGGATATTCTTTGACCACCTACGGTTTTCAGATATGCTTGATCAACATTCTTAAACACCGGGCACAAAATGAGTGCTCGTTTCATAGAACTTCTCAGTTCTAGAAGTACTTAAGAGAAACTTTGAGACTGACCAGCCATCCTTACACTTATGTCACTGCTGAATGGTCCAGACGTGGACAAACCAGTAATTGGCCAGAAGTTCAAAGATACCTCTCTAATCAAAGAGCATCCAGAAAAGCACAGCGGATTCTCCTTTAACCCTCCGTGCCTGTTGAGGCTCAGGCCCAGGTTTGGGCTAGAATGTCGTCGGAGATGCTGGGGAGCGTGGCGGTTCCGCCCCATACCCATCCGTTATCTCGAGCGTTTTAATTGCCTGCTCGGTCTCCCTGGCCCAGCTGTTGACATGTTCCACGACTCTCTTACCTGAGGACGTTATCGCGGCCTGGCCATCTCAATAAAACGGCTGGCAAATTTGTTGTCAGGAACCGTAGGAGCCGCCGGATGGTTTTATGCCTTTCATCCTTTCATATTATTATCTCGGCCGTCTTCCCTTGTTTCTGGCACTCCCGTCGTTAATGTCTGTGAACAGGAACGTTTCATTTGGACTGTGCCAAGAGCCTTTTCTCCCCACATGCTCTCCGAGTTCTGTTCTTTTCCCTACCCTGCAAATATTTTGTTGTCTTTGTTTTCTGATGTGAGACAAACCTTGTTTGCCGTCATGTCATCCAAGTCCCTAATCTTCGCTGTTTCCAAGACACATTTATTGCTAGCATTTGTTTTGAGATGGTGGCCGGTTGCTAACATCGACAAAATGTAATAACAAACAAGGAAAAAATGTCTGATTCTTCCCTTCCCCCCCCCCCCCCCCCACCCCCCCTTATCTCCTACCTCTCATCTCTCATGAACATTGCATTACTAAATAGACAACCCATTGATCAATTTCTGGGCTTTTTTTTTTCTTTTCTTTTTTTGTGCATTGCAATTAGAGAAAAACAAAGCCCAGAAATAGTTTCCATGTAGATATCATGTTGCATCCTTTTTTTTTTTTGGTAAGTAAACTAAGAAAAAGTAGTGTATTGTAGCTTTGTGTGCCAAGTGCCATGTACAAATGCAGATTTTCAAGTATTGATTCATCTGGTTTTTTACACCTAGCTTGAAACCGTAGGAAGAGATTACTGGAATATCAGTGTTCAAAAAAGGGCACTTCAGACGTAAGAGGCAATACAATAAGAATCTCTTGCTGTTGCATGGTATGTTGTTTAGAAGATACTTGCATATATGAAGTAAATGAAGTCTTTGAACAGCTTAGTCCCTTGACAATTTAGTATTTCCAGTGAAATATCTCAACAGGGAAAGACAAAATTAACCATGAGCATCATTTTTTTTCCCTATATCAAAATATGTCATTTAACCAAGTGAAGTGAGTCTGAAGTTACATTTTCATGCATAAAATTATCAGTACCAACAAGAAGAAAAATGTGTGTTCTTCATTTGGATGAACAAATTTATTTAGCTCAGAGTCTCTCGTGCTGGGATATTCACTTCAAAGTTAAACCCTATAACCAAATGGCCAGTAAATTCCAATTTTATGAGTGAAGCCCCATTTCACATTTATCACCTGATTTCACTTGGCTGTACAATATAATGACCAGAGGTTAAGCGGTCCTATCAGGTTGTGAGAGAGACATGTCATATATCTGAATAACTGAATCACACTGACTTGTTGTATGCAAAATCAAATGTGGAAAGTACGTCAATGACATTATCTGCAGGGAAATTGGTCACAATATTGTTTTTGCCCTTTTGAAATATATGTCATTAGAAATGGTTCAAAGTTTTTTGTATTTTTTCTCATTGGCTTTCAAACAGAAAATATGTAATTATATGTTATGTATTGATACATCAATATTGGTATGTTGTAATTTTTTTTCAGATTAAGTCTCTACTGTCTTTTCTATTTGTTTTGTTTCTTGGAGGGTTTCTTGTTTATGTTTGTTGTTGTTGTTGTACATATAGGATTATACATATATACATATGTATTAAAATCTTTTCTTATGTTGACTTGTCTTTATCAAGCAAGAGTGGCCATGTTCTTTTTAGGTTTTTTTTTTTTTTTGGAAGGGGGGGGGGGAGGGTCTTCTCTTGTTTAATATGTCTGTAATTGACAACCTTGAAAAACTCATCTC
>JBCAUA010000012.1:385697-398905 GCA_038406235.1 Peronia verruculata | reverse complement strand
AATTACCATTTGAATAGAGACACAAACCAACTGAATGCGGATCTGACAGATATCAGACCCCAATCCTATCGACGCCAAGATTGAATAGACTGTAAGGTCCACAGTGGTTTCCAGCTTTTACGATGCAGGACACTTCAGGGAAAAGACTGATAAATTTTCATATTTCCTGCAAAGATGAGAAGCCTGTTTTGTTCTTCGATCGGAACCCGAGAGGCTCACCAAGTGTATGAAAAAACTCAGATTTTCAAGATCATGTGCCTATGAAAACTACAAGATATTGACTCGAGACACAGGATCACCATAGAGATCTTATTAAAAGCCACATGTTATCAGTCATCAGTTGAAGCCGCATTTCGAAGAAAGAAGTAGCATGAAGTTAGCCACACCATTAGAAAACCGCATACCAGCTTTTTCAGAGGAAGCCAGTCTTAGATCACATGGTCTGGAGACAGGCCGTGGAATACTTGAAGACATGGAAACGAGTTTGAGATAAAGAATGCAGGATTGACTTGGCATAAATTTAAGATGAAAGTATCTGACAGGAGAATTTTAGAGATCGTTTTTAAAGGTCCTGTGGTTTAGCTGGGTGCAAAAAGATTGATAAAAATGACGACAAGAGCTTATTAACATTTCCTTTCATGTAGAGCAATACCCTATTTAACATGTTATATGTTTTCATTATTGCAATGACGAAGAGCCAAGCCGGCTCGAAAATTTGGCAGATTTTATCACCACAATCAAGTTGTTTATAGATTTCTATGTTACTTATTTTTCTTGAATTGTTTTGCTAGTTGCCGGTTTGAGAGTTTTATTGTATTTTTATAAAATGACGGCAAGAGCATTATGATCAATAGTGTGTGACAAATTAATACCAAAGACATTTTTTTTTTTTTTGTAAGAGGATCACTATTGCCATATTATCTCCAAAACACCTAAGTATTCAGAAAGAAATGACAGTATGAACAGTGTAGTCTGACGTCAGATAAATTGTCACTGCATATGAAAGCCGAGAAAGCCACGTGGAAAAAAAAAATCGACTTTTTCATACGGTTGTCAAGGCAACGCATCCATCTTGGATTTTAGCCTCCCTAAATGAATCAGCGACCAAATGAATTAGTCCTAGAGCAGCTGAATGTTTTTTGCACAATGAAACGTTAGGTTAAAGCTCGACATTTGCAGTCTATTGGTAGTCCTGAGAGACAGGATTAAAATCATATGCTGTTAATAAAAACAGAGTCAAATTTGATAATCCAGCCATCTACCTCAGTAAGCGATGATCTAACCATAAAATGTAAGACGATAGGTGTGTCTTAGATGACGAGTCAGGAAGCCTTTCCTTCGTTCCCCCCCCCCCCACCCACTTCCATTCTTTTCATTCTTTCACGCTTTCATTTTCCCCTCCTTCCTCCCTCCTTTCTTTTCCTCTTTCCTTATTCCTTCCTTCCTTGATTCCATCTACCCATCCATCCATCCATCCATCCATCCATCCATCCATCCACCTATCCATCCATCCATCCATCCATCCATCCATCCATCCGTCCGTCCATCCATCCATTCATCATCCATCCATCCATCCATCCATCCATCCATCCGTCCATCCATCCATCCTGAGGTGTGTAGTCTCGCGTGTGTCATATGCCCTGCTGCGAATGACTGAGAGCACATGTGAATATATGCGTAGGCCCATATCATGTGTGTGTGCATACTTATGTATGTGTGTGTTAGTGTGTATGTGTGTGAGAGAGTACTGAGCAAAATGAGACAGGAAAAAGAAAGATCTTCCTACCAGAATGGGTTGAAAAAAAAAAAGGGCAAAAAATGTGCAGACCGGAGAGGAAAATGCACGCGGGAGGGATCATGACAACAACAACAACAACATTAACGACAACAACAACAACACCAATAACATCAATACCAAAACAAGCCTCACACGATCGTGTACAATATTATGCAGTGCGAGAGTCGCAAAGAAAGGAACACAATGTGTCCGTGCCCTACCATGCCGTGCTCTTTGTGTGAGTTCTGCTCCGCATGGGATCACTCACTCACTCACTCGCTCACGGCAGTTTCTGAACAATGCATTACAGACCGCCTGTTCCGCGTGTGAGTATTGTGAGCAGTGTGCGTAATCTCTTACTCGGCAAACATTGCACAACTGGGCATAACTCCTCTCTATATGGGCATCTTTCTCTCATTGGTGATCTTTCTCCGATCTTTAGTAGAGGATGATCATCCATAATTATTTCGTTAATAATTAGGCCTATGTCAATGACCTGTTCTTTCGGTGTGTGTTTTCAATAGATTTGTTCGGACTAAGCGAACGAGAGATAAACCCCGTCTAATTTTAGTAGCGAGGTACAAACATTCCAAACTGCTCATTACCATTATATAGACATGAAAAAAAAAAAGAAAGAAAAACGCACGGGGTCGGTGACAATACTGATCTCGCATTTCGTGACAAACATCAATGAGTGTTCTATTTTTAGCAGAGGGGGTACAAAGTACTACAGACACTCCAAACTGTTCACTACCAACCACTGACCTAGAAAAACACCTAAAAAATGCACCTGACTGGCGACAATTGTTCTCGGACCTCGTGGTGAGCGGTAACAAACATCAGTGAGTGTTCTATTTTTTGCACAGGGGTACAAACACTTCGGCGGGGATTTCCAAGTTTTTGCTTAGTCGAATATGAGCTATATATAATAAGTTGCTGAGAAATGTATTTACGAAGAATATGGATAGAAAGATACATTGATAGATGTGTAAATGGATTGATGGATAGGGAGTAGGAGGGACGAACAGACACGAAGGCAAACAGACAGATAGACAGACAGACGCACAGACAGACAAGAAGACAAGCAGGTGCAGTGATAAACAGATCTGATAGACAGATTCAGACAAGCAAGCAAATTATCATACTGATATACTGACAGATTGACGGACAAACAAACAGGCTGACAGACATAAGATTGACTGACAGACAGACAGACAAGACATACAGATATTTAGAAATACACATAGGTAGACAGACATACAGACGCAGATAGACAGGCAGACACGTAGGCAGATATACACTTGGAAAGTTAAATAAACAGATATGTAAGCAGCCTCTTTTCCTGCATATTGAGAGCCGCTTGTTCTTATTATTTACATACGAACATGACAAGACTAGGCTTTGGCACCGCCAGAGACGTGATTATTGATTGGCTGACCGGCTGAGGATAAAAAAGCACAAAGCCATTGATTGGTTCAATTAGGCGGATCTCGCGCGGTCATTCATGCATGGCATCGATTGGGCTTAAAGAAAATTATGTATCCCTCCCCCCACCCCCACCCCCTTCTCTCTCTCTCTCTCACTCTCTCTCTCACACACACACACACTCTCTCTCCTCCCAACTCCTTCAAAAAAAAAAAAAAAAAGAAGAAAAATGGAATCTTTATTAACTAAGTAGGTCATTATATAGATATAGATTATAGAAAGAAGAGTTTGGTAATCGTTCCGTTTCAGCGAATATGCATGAATTTTGCAAGAGTACTTTTCATTGACAAAACGGATACACTTATACCTTTATGTGTAGCAGGAGGTACATAATTTAATTAGAAAGTATTAAAAAAAAAAAAAAAAGAATGGAAGGTGGACATATAACAATACATACACATACACACATTGAATTCAAGTAGCTGTACCAGCAGGCCGGCACAACATACACATAAATATGGCAATGCACATCTGTTTATCTACTAATGGGCCTGTTCCATCTATCCGTACAGTTTTTGTTGTTCCTGTTTTTATCCTTGATCCTGCCCTCTGTCTGTTCATGCACCATTCCATCCTTCCAACGTATATCCCTCCTTTCCTCCCTCCCTCTGAACATCCATCCATCCATCCATCCATCCATCCATCCATCCACCCACGCATCCACCCATACATCTTCATTTATTCATCCATCCATCCATGAATCCATGATCCATGAATCCATGATCCATCCATCCATCCATCCTCCATCCACCCACGCATCCACCCATACATCGTCATTTATTCATCCATCCATCCATGAATCCATCCATGAATCCATCCATCCATCCATCCTCCTCTTCCCCCTTCAGAAAAAAAAAAAGAAGAGAAGAACATCTCTCACATAATCAGCTCACACAACACTCGCCATAGAGCTCACTGTTGGCTGAAGGGAAGAATACAAGCGGTTTGTACGAGACCTCCCGCAGTGGCCTCCCCATAAGATAAAGAACCTTCCATGCAAGAGTTCGACAATCTCTAAGATGATAATATAGATAACCTATATCGAGGAGGATCGGCTACGAGTGGTGTCATTGATGTGAGCTTGGGTTGATGAGACAGAGACCAAAGAGGTGGGAAGCTGGAAGGAGAAGGCGAGGGGCCCGTGGGGAGGGGGGGGGGAGGAGACGAGTGGCTTCCGTCTCACGTGCTTCTCAACCCACGTGACTCAATGGGAGGCATATTCAATAACGGGGCTCTAAGGAAGAATACACGTGCTGTGTAGACGCCGAGAAATGCTCGCTAACACTATACACACACATAATATTATTGATCTACACGTGCGTTGCTCATAATATGCACACATGCACACAGTCACTCACAATTTGTGTTCATTTGATAGCCATTGAGTTGACAATCATAGCATAGGAAATACCAGGCCTTTATTTCCACTTTTATATCTGAAGGTCTTAATACCCTGTTTCGCAGGGACATAATACCCGGCCTTAACAAATTACTTCGATATCAACCTCTCACCAGTGAGTGATTGTTTTAATGAACAAAAGCTTATATATAAATTTCAAAGAAATACACATTTTTGCATCACAGTAGGCCGTCACGTTTTGATATTTTAGAACGCGTTTTAAAATTTCATATTTTTTTGCTTGGAGAGTTCTTCATATTAATAATAATTTAACCAGAGACTCGTGAAGCTCAATATTTTAGTAACCTATTAAATAAATGGAGTCCTCAAGGTTTTAATTTGGTATTAAATAGATCCTACATCAGTTATTCTCAACTGCTTGCAGAAGGATTACCTGTTTTATTGAAAATAAAGTCAGCAGATTCTGGTATACTTTGAGCCAAAGTAATAATGCTTATTGTTGATTACGAACTTAAATCCTGACAAGTAAAGAGCCTCGTGGGTTTCGAAAGACACCGGGGGAAAAAAATATCAGAAAAAAAAACCCAATAAGTTGATAGGGATCGGATCATGGCCATAAATTCAGAAGGTAATGAGAGGATCCTTTAGGTTCTTGTTCTGAGATCCCATATCAAAGGCGAAAGGAAAGGCGGTGTGCCTACCCTGGAGCAGTATCGCAGAGTGCCGTCAACTGGCCATCAGTAGTAACCTTTGACCAATCGAAGTGAGGCGTTTCGATGTGGAAGGCGGGGTTAAATGCGTACGCTCCAATCGTCACGCGGCGCTGACTAGGCGTCGTAAGTAACAACATGGCGGTCCTGAGAATCCGCACCGCGAGCGAGCGCCGAGTGAAGCGCGAAGAAAGGGGGCCCGCTACGTTATCCGAAAACATGAGAGGCCGTCGTGTGGTGGGAACGAATGCATGCTTTGGCTTCGGAGTTTGTTGATAGTCTGAATGGTGGCGTGGTAGCAGTGCAAAAGTTTGTAGGGAAGAAGTCAACACTGTGTAAAGCGATCTTTGTAATGACTCGTTGCAGGTGGATGTTCGCTCTACCACTAGATCTACTATAACTGCTGCGGCGAGGACACCGAAGAAGTCACAGTCACCATAACTGAGGAATTACCGAGTGGATCAACTTCTTGTGTGCTGTGATTTTGTTTCCCTGGGACTGTACGAGGACGAAGGTTTGTGAACTGTAGTGAACTAACTGTGTAGGCTATCACCTCGCTGTAGGCTGGAACATCACAAAGACATTACGGGGACTGTTTTCATGACACAACTGCAGGTTATTGTTCGCTGTAGACTTTGGACAATATGGACTGAATTCATATCATTATATACTTTCAACTTGTAGATCTAGAATCTAGTCTTATAGCCTAGATTTTTACCTGTATTTTTTGGTCTTATTTAAAGTTTGGATACTTTACTAAAGTACGGTCTTTACTGTCGTTTAGATTTTAGGAGACAAAGACTTAGATTTAGATCTGGATCTACTTCTAGACCAGATTTAGAGTTAAATTTAATTTTAATTTTAATAGATTTTAGCCTCTAAGCTGGCGTATTCTTGTAATTCATTAAAATGACCAGGAATATTGATTTTGAATATGAGATCTACATGACGATTAGCTCTATGAGGATAAGGTAGAGATCTAGAATCTAGATCTATATTTTATCAAAATAATAATAATAGATCTAGATCTAGATCTAGATCTAGATCTAGATTTAGATCTAATAATCTAAGAAAAAAAAAAAAACGTAGTCTACACTTTGGGTTATTATTGACAACCCAATGGTTAGGGTAAGATAGCGAACGTTGTTGTAGACATCTTGTTTTCTTTACACTGACTTTTTGGCCAACCTTGAAAACAGGAAAAACTTCTCTGAGCTCAACGTAAGCTAAAAAAAAACTGTTTTGAGTGAGAAAACATTTGCCCGAAACTTTAGGGGGAAATAAAAAGTGAAGTGTCTGAGAAGCAAACTTTTGCTGGAAAACGCACATTTACGAGAGTGAATTGATAACCCGAATTTCGGTGTTGGACTTTTTCTGTTTTTTAAGTTTCTCAAGTGTTGTAGAAGAAGGAAAGGAACCATGTGAAATGGATTATTATCATTCAGACTGGCAGTCTGACCATTCTACTAAGGGATTTACTTCCTGAATGCGATGTTGTGTGAGCAGTTGGACATCGGTCATCTTGGATTATTTACCTGTGAGTTTGTGGGGTGATCTTGTCAACACCCAGCCACAATGAGGAACTCAAAGGATATGTACTGTAGCGCTTGCACGCTCATCCTGTTCACATTCGCCTTTATCACCACTAAAGGTAAGAAGCATTTGTCTCTGTTTATTATTTATTGATTTATTTATTCATTTATTGGTCTATTTATTTATTTATTTGCCATCATGTTAATCTTCTCTTTATAGTCATTGTCCCAGACTTGCTAGACCTATTCTTTCCTGAATGTCTCACTCTCTCTCTTTTGTCTCTCTCTCTTTTGTCTCTCTCTCTCTCTCTCTCTCACTCACTCGCTTTCAAACACACAGTTGTGTCACAATTATTATTTATTATTTATTTTTATATTCGCGTAAGTTTGTGCGGTTCACCGCAGATAATTATTGTAGGAGTTTGCGTGCTGTTTGTCATTTGCTATTTTGTGATATTTTGTTACAGTAACCTTAATTGATTTCATTTTGTCTCTGTCATGTTCCCCTGTGAATATTCATGGTAGAAGTAGATCTAGTAGAAGTTGAATCATTTAAGAATGGTTAGCATATCTGTCTGTTTCGGCGTTGCTTTAGTTTTTTCCATCTTTGAACACAACGAAGCGAAGCCTTGTGTATCCGTATATAAAAACGACGACAGCAACGTGCATGCGAGCCTGCAACTCACACTATTCTGGCGTTCTGTCGCTCAGCGTACTCAATTGCTCATGATAACGGCGTGCACTGTGTTTTACACGGTCATACTTTTTAGTATGTTTAAACGCATGCTTTAATTGATTAAATGAAGGCCTATAAATAGAGCTCTTCCTCGGATTTCAAAATTATACATTCAATGAACACATAACACAATAGTGTTATGTTATGTTATTTTTTTACCACGGTTGTGGACAGCTGAGATAACCACCACTACAGGAGGTTGAAAAGCTTATAAAAACCATAACATTTCAAAATTATAGCCTGAAAAATCATAAACGCAGATCTTGCCTATACAGTTATCAAGTCTGCTCTCGTTAAGAAGTCGACTGTTGAAATGTAAAGATATTTGTCGGTGTATAATTGATATCCTGTCACATTCAGTAACTAAATATACGAAAAACAGAAACAAATCCACATCGTTCTCACAGTCCATGCTTTAATGTTGTTAGCATTACTTTTCTTTTATCTTATATCCAATTGATGACTGGAAGATATTTGTTTATAAACAAACGAAGAAAAAGCTAAGAGCTGCTCTAGCTGATTACGCATATGGGAATTAAAAATATATGAAAGAAAACTAGATTCTACTTTGTATGTCCGAACATTTTTCATTGCATTATATCAAAAGCAACCGCAGTCAAATATTATGTTGTTGTCATATTGTTATCCTTCAGTAACATAATCTGTTGTCAGACCGACTAGTTGAACACAAACCGAAAGCCACGGGGACTCGGCGGACGTTTGCCCAGTCAGTCAGCTACCCACACGCTGTCGTTTACGTCTGTAGTTTAAAAAAAAAGCCAGCTTTGAGACATTCTTTTGTATTGATGCCACACGATAGCGGATTAGCATCTGTGTACATCGTTCCGATCGCTGAACTAAGGAATAGCCAGTTCGATTTATCTTTCTCCTTCCGCTCTTCCCCGCTCTCTTCTTTCAGATTCATTCCCTGTTTAGTAACAATCGCTCTCTGTATCGCTGTCTATCTGTCTATCCTTCTTTTCTCTGCTTATCTGTCTGTCTGTTTGTCAACCTGTCTGTCCATTTACCTATATATTATTCTACCTACTAATCTGTCTGTCCGTCTTTCCATCTGTCTACCTGGTTGTCCCGTATGTACAAAATTTGCATCTGGCTGTGTCTTCTGCATCAGTTCGTCGTTCGATATGGATGCCGGTCTCTATCTATCTGTCTTCCATCTCGCCCTTCTGTCGCTCTCTTTCTCTCTGGCTCTCTCTATCTCTCTCTCTCTTGGTGTGTGTGTCCTCCCCCTTTTGTGTGTCTATTTCGCTGCTTGCTATCCGTCCACGCTCTTTCTGTTTCCATTGTCTCCCACTCCTATACCCCTCCCATCATTTCCATGCCAACAAGATCTTGTCCCAGTGCCAGTGTTGTCTTAGCATTGTAACCTCCCCTGTTCACGCCGATTGTACACAAGAAATAAGCAGCCAACATGATTCCCTTTGTCGAAGATCCATGCGATTCACACGCTATTAATCAATTAGAAAGACAGAGAGCTGCGGTCTGTCTGTCTGTATAGCTATCGATCTGTCTTTTGTTCATCTATCTGTCTGTCTGCCTGCGTATCTGTCTTCCAGTGTCCGTTCATCCGTCTATCTTTTATCCGTCTGTTTGTTGTCCATCTGTGTCTATGTTTCTGTCTGTCTGTCTGCCTGCCTCATGACTTGTCAGCCAATTCATCTGTTTGTCTGTATCATGTGTCTGTCCATCTCTTTCTTTTCTTTCTCTCTCTGTTCACAGAATGCCACTATAAACGCACACACGCAAATGTAAACCAAAAAACACACTGGTGATTGTTTCCAACAAAAAGAGCGATATTCCCATGACATACTGCCAAGAGTCTGGGCATTCATCACCAGCCTGACACAGCTCAGTTTTTAGTCTGTGACTTTTCCATAATTTTGTTCTTTCTCTCCACAACCCGGCTCATTCCCTTCTCTATCACACATCCATGTTTGTTTTTCGTCTTCTTTCAGTTTATTTTTTATTTTTTGCTTTGTTTATTTTTTCTTTCTTCCATCTACGCAAACTCCGTATCGCTTGTTGTTTGTTTGTTTTGTTTTTCTCGCTTTTCTCCATTTTTTTTTAAAAACAACAGTAATGAAAACAAAACTAAACAAAAATAACAACAACAAAGATAAAGAAAAAAAAAAATCCTCCCGACTCGGTCTATTTTTTCCCTTATTCTCCATTCGAGTAGCAAACGTTATTTGGCTTATGCATTCACATCGTGAGGAAGAACAAGGTGAGAATGCGGTGCGCACAAAATTAAAATAGCTAAAGAGCTTATAGTTTCCTTATCATGACCGCCCTTTGACCAAACTACTTTTTCATCAAATTATTATATTAACTCATTCACTCCGATCAGCCCAAAGCAGATTCCTTCAGTATAAATCCTGCATTGCGCTATAAAAAAAACTGTTTCATAGTTTAACTAATCTAGCTCCATTGCCTCACAAACGAAATGTTAATTGTCATTGACATGACTATAGGAGAGGATCTGTCTGCTGTTTTGAGAGTCATAGGTACATTAAATGAGGCGAAAAATAAAACACATCCTCAAGTCACAGTTCTGTTAGTTGTCCTGTTTTTTTAACCACTGTGTGAATTTCTCAATAACATCCTTGCCTACCCAAACATAATTTTCACATCAAAGACTAGCTGTTGCATTACTGTATCCTTTAGAACTCTATTTTATATTATGTATTGGACGAAATAAGGTTTCGAAACTAACTCGCGAAGTTTTATCCGAAAAATAAGTTTCAGGGCAAAGAGCGGTTTTGTGAGAGAACGTTCGATCATTCATTATGTCGGCCGATATATTATGTCAAGTTAATTTGACGCAGATCTGAGCTAAATTGAGGAGCTGACGTGGAAAATAAGCGCTCACTCGGACATGTTGCTGTGTTCACGTTGTCACCTAAATAGCCGGTGATAGATGAGTTTGGTGGGATTCAACTGTGCGTGTGAACTCAGTCGGAAGGTCTAGAGAGAAGCGCTGGGAGTTAAAAATAATAGATAATATTATATGATGTGAATTGTATTGAAAGATATAAAGGAAATGGACGATCGTTTATCTCATCGGCGACATCGCCTGCATTTTATTGATCTACGTTTTGCTCATTAACTTCTAGGACATAACCGTGGCTGATACAGGAACCCTCACTACTTATGGCTGATTAATGAAAAATACGAAGTTTGTTGGCTTGAAATACGTTTGTTTTTAATCTCGCTCGCAAGTCCCCGCCACTTTTATCATTTTTTGTTTTGTTTCTTCAGAAACAGTTCTATTCATTCTGCTAGAAAACATAGTTTCGTTTGTTCAGATCGAAATGATAGGATAAACGTTATAACTTTATGAAAGAAAATAATAATAATAATGATAATTTAAAAAAAAAAAAAATGAAAGAACTGCAAAACAAAAAAATTCCGACACAAGTACACGGATTGCGTTTTGTTATGTCACTACACCTTTGAAACAAATAAAGATAATTACAAAGAGATTTTACTCATGCATTTTTTTTTTCCGATATTACATGGGATGTCTGAGATAATAAATCAAACTTACAGATCATGCTCTCGGAACCACGCTTTTTGAAAGCAGTAAATAAATGGTTTGTTTATAAAAAGAAGGAATAAAAAACAAATCAATTTAAAGTAATACAGTTTAGTTCCTTTGTTTTCCTTGTATATCGTTTTGTGTGTTTATAAAAAAGCAAGGAATAAGTTGACAGTTAAATATAAAGGTTTTTGTTTGTTTGTTTGTTTGTTTTTGTTTCTAGTCTTCGTTCTTGTTGTATAATTATGGTTTTGGTTTTGTGAATCTCTGTACCTACATTTCAGTCTAGAACCCACTGTTGACCGTGATACACACATAATATATTATTAGTCATGCGCCCATGCCCTTTTTAACGCTAACTTCTAGTCTAGCTTACCTTGACAAACACCTTCTTTTCATCACAGTTAAATTATCTCCTACCGTTTAAATATGACATTAAGACAAAAGGTTGCCCCCCCCCCCCTTTTTTTTTTCCAGATTCGGAAAAACATTACCAACTGAGATAATCACCCGCGTGAGGTTGAAAAACGAAATAAATACCATTACCAAGACTC
The DNA here is from genome assembly GCA_038406235.1 of Peronia verruculata. NCBI lineage: Eukaryota > Metazoa > Mollusca > Gastropoda > Systellommatophora > Onchidiidae > Peronia > Peronia verruculata. The sequence continues at coordinate 387,192 of JBCAUA010000012.1, read as the reverse complement.
TTTCATATTTCTTCCTTTTGTTAGGAGATCAAACCTTGAACATTTCAAATCCTGTACTGTGTTCACCATCCATACCCACAGAACACGAACTGAGGGGGACCCCCCTTGCTTAGAGAGCCCAGAACGACTCCCATCTCGCTGCAGGCGAGCTCTGATAGTGCTCCATAAATCATCGCTAAATGACTTTGGGGGATTGAAAAAAGTGAAATTTTATGCCCCTTGAATTAAATCCGCAAGAAAATGAAAAATGATTCATGGATTCTCTTCTTGGGGAAGAAAAATATAGGCTATTTTATTATTGTTGTTTTGTAAATTTTGTTTTGTTCTTTTGCTGTCATTTCCAATGATGTTTTTGTATTCTTGATATAAATGTTTGTATTACGTGTGTGTGTGTGTGATTATGTTTATGTGTTTGTGTGTGTCTATTTGGTGTGATTTTCTTGCTACTAATAACTCCGAGATAACCTCCACTAGGAGGTTGAAAGACGTAACAAGAGAAGTGGCCGTTATCGTGCTGATGTGCCGTTAAACCCCAACACACAAACGTTGTTTGTAGTCTAGTATGTGTGTATGTGTATTCTATCTGCAGTGGTTATCGTTATGATTGCACAGCGATGTGGATTTTTTTTTTCTTGTTCTGTGTTTTTGTTTGTTTATGTGTCAGTAAGAGTTGTTGTGTTTACTGTCACCGAGGAAACGCAAGTTAGGGAAGAACCATGATCAATTTTTATGCTTACAGTTTCTGAACATCTCCTCGAAGATGATGTAGATCTATGCATTTTTCATCCATGGAAGAGAAAATTTTTACAATAAACTATGAGTAAAAGTAGTCTCAAGGTTGTAGAAAAGTAGAAAACAAGGTTGATCAATAAAAACACAAGGCAAAAACAAAAGGAAAAAGAAAAAAGAAAAGAAGGAACAAGGAGGGAAAAAAAAAAACAACAACCAAAAACAAAATAAAATAAAGAAACGAAACGAAAAACAAACCAGGAAACAAAAATACCCAGTATATTTATTATTTTTCTCATGTCACACTCCACAATAGGAACTGAATCATGACAGCTACGGAAGCTTTTGAAACGTCTCAACACAGAAAGCAATAGAGATCAGGTTAAAATAATTAACTAATTACATGTATAGTCAGAGATTGAAACAGCGTCAGTAGTGTTTTTGTCCTGGGATTTGAAAGACAAACTAGTGGTCACTAATTTCTATCTTCAGTTACGGTATAATTGTGAAATAATTATTATAGCAGGTTTCAAAACAAAAATAAAAACAAAAACAAAGAAACTAATAAAGAAATATAGATTTAAAAAATATAAATAACTAAAGTAAAATTTCTAAGGTTATATGTTCACGTATTTTTTCCTTTTTATATTAATATGTATTGTTCCAAGTCCGTACAGAGGGGGCGGGGGGGGGGGGGAATGAAAGAACAGAAAGAGAGTGGTTGGGCGAGGAGAGGAGGAGGAGAGGAAGGGGGGGGGAGGGGATT
>JBCAUA010000012.1:367589-385597 GCA_038406235.1 Peronia verruculata | reverse complement strand
AGTGAGTGAGTGAGTGAGTGAGTGAGTGAGTGAGTGAGTGAGTGAGTGAGTGAGTGAGTGAGTGAGTGACTGACTGAGTGAGTGACTGAGTGACTGAGTGAATGAATTAGTAAATGAGTGACTGAGTGAGTGAGTGAATGAATGAATAAATGAATGAATGAATGAATGAATGAATGAATGAATGAATGAATGAATGAATGAATGAATAGTGTAGGAGGGAGAGGGAGAGAATGTCACTCATCTAACACCGCCATTTCTGGTGGATTTTACATGGGGGTAATTGTTGTCATTGGTAACACGAACGGTAACCCTCAACAGGAAATGAGTTTTCCCCCCTCCTTCCCTCCCTATCCCTGCCTCCCATCTCCAGCTAATGCGGGCTTTAGGGCTAATTATGGGCCATGCTCAGATTAATGGCAGGGTCTGTGGGCCGCGGATTCATTAAGCGGCGTCTCCCTCGACTCTGCTTGGGAAAGATTCTTCATATTACCCTTTGCCTTGCCGCCCTTCCCCCCCCCCCCCCCTCCCCGTATGCCTCATCACGGGGATATATTATTATCACCCTGTCCACAGAAATAAGCTACAGCACAACACGTTTTCTCTCGATAGACTATGGTTTTGGTTACAATGAAATCTGGGCATGTACTTTCTAAGCCATTGCAGCTGCTGAGCCAAAAAAGTAAAATCTGTTTCATTTGTTATTAAGTCTTATTCTTCGCCCGGCGACCATGTCTAAGGACATATCAGTTTACCAATGACGAGGAAAGAAAGAAGAGCAGGAAGGAAGGAAGGAAGGAAGAAAGAGGACCGAAAAAATAATTCAGAAACAAATTCCTTAGAAGTTTTATCTAGATCAGTCGACTATCATCTTAGAAGTCTGTTCTCTCAACGTGACACTATAAACCAATGGAACAAGCCTTTGTGGCCATAAACGCCTGCTCACTTAATATTTGCCTTGGCTGGAGAAGTTGAAGTACAGGCCGCCCTGTCTCCTTCGAATGTCAGCAGTTTGAAAGCAGAAAGGACGCACGCCCCTCAAAGCTCTTTTCGTCCCAGGCCGATCTCATTCATTCAAATTTCTCCTCCCGTCACTCCGCCTGTCACGAGCGTGTCTCCGAAGTCAAAAGGTGTTTATTTGGCTGTTCGATTTGACATGGAAAAGAGTAAGAGACTATTAACTTCGTCCACCATTTCGAGTAAGGATCTATGAACTTGACCTACCATTATGTTGTATCACTGGAGTTCATTCCGAAATGACTCGATCGCGTGGTATCCGCCTGGAGGTTTACATGACCCTCTATCTTTTCAGCCCTTTTCAGAACATTTCTCTTTTGAAGGGTTCTTGAAAGCGCCATCGTCATAATTCCATGTTCTTACAAAGTATTGACAAAACCAATTTGATACCATGACCCAATAATCTTATGAGCCTTTGTATCGACTGGCACCGATCTGCGCCTAATCGAAACCAAAAGAGGAAACAAAGTACCAAAAATAAAATGACCCCCCATGAATTTGAGATGAGATATTTTACTCGATTGTAAGCAGAGAAGAAATAGCGAGTACATAAAGCGGGCAAATAACACTAAAAATGGCCAACTGTTAAAGCTCTAGATCTGGCAGCACTCTATTCTATCACAAGTGCAAAGCGCGCGATCAAAGGGCTGTTATCAGAAAACGCCAAAAGCCACAAGCGGAAATCAATACTTTAAATGTTTAACAGACTGGAATGTGAGCTTCCTACCGCTTAACGCATATACATAAAACAACAAAGAGTTTAAAGAATTCCATAAAAAACAAAACAAAAAATAACCCTCTAAGTGGATGCACATATGGTTTGGGGAGGGTGGAAAGGAGGGGGGGGGGGGTGGTTATTCCATTTCCCCCTATCGTTTTGAAGGAATAATGTTACAGTTTGTGCATTACATGAAACGAAAGGTTAGCAGTAAAACCTCTTTTGCATTGGATTTCTATCCTGTCGCAGTGGGTGGTTTGTTTCTATAGACTTAATGTTTTTGCACATTTCCCAAAGCCAGTTTGTGAGTTTCTATAAAAAGGCCGGTTGTTGGGATGTGGGAGGAAGGGGGGGGGGGAGAAGAAGAGAACGAGGCAGGGGCTATAGGACGGGGGTTATGGGGAAGATTCATTATCCAGAAAAAAAAAAAAAAGAAGTTTCATGGAAATGGTGCAAAGAGACAAGACAGTGCAGCTGAGTGAAAGATGATCTCTTCTCTTTGTTTTTGTGTTCTCGCCTTCTCCCATTTTAGTGGAAACCGAGAGAGGAGTTTAAGTTTTTGAGTTAACGACGTGCTAAAGATCAGACATTAAAAGGCAGAGAGCAAAACAAAACAAAAACAACGAATGACAAAAAAATGAAATGTTCGACAGAACTGCTCCTTAAAACGAAATCGAGACCGAAACGAAATGCAGATTGCGTGTGTCCGTCACTGATCTTCAAACGGCCATCTCAAAAAACAAAAGAGAACAGACGAACAGGAACGAGAGAAAAGAAGGTTAGACCCTTTCCCACTTCTGCAGTGTGGATGGCCACTCTTGATGAGGGCCCTGCAGGGAGACCTGAAGTTTGTATTGATTGAAAACAACACTAATGACACGCTCTTAAGACAAAACAATGGGCACTGTCAGAGCTATCAAGTCTGGACCACAAGGGCAGAGATACTGAGACAACTGAGACAATTGCCCTAAACCAATATGGCTACCCCATGTCGTTCCTGCAGTGGCTGGCGCCCCCCTAGCTATTGTCTCATCTTCCCCTTCATCGCTTCCGGCGACCTAATTTCACGCAGGGGAGAGAATGTTATCGTGCAGTTGTTTCACTGCGATCCGACGTCATCCAGAACACTCATTACGTGGAATTTTAAGCAAACAGTGCACTGATATTGTTCTCAGAGACAAAACCACTGTTTTTAACATGTGCGTGAATTTTTGCATCTGTAGAAGCAGTTGTTAGTGGGGACAGAGGAATTTTCGCGGAAGATAGTGTGCATTTCTTCGGACCTGTATAACTGAAGATATGAGTGATATCACTGGCAATCTTAAGGGGGGGGGGGGAGTTATAAATAAAAAGCCAGCCTGACATTTACGCAATCCTTACATTAATAGAACCTAACACTTTATCTTCAGAACTTCTTACAGCATGTACTATCTTTAAGTGCTTTATGACACTGTTCATGGTCTTACTGATGTTTTCTAAGATTTTTTTTTGTTTTTTTGTTTACATACATAGCAGACTTAGTAATAGTTCATGTGGGCACAGTTAATGTTATTTTCATGATGTAAACTCTTTTGTTCGGGATATGAAATGCTCTGATAATTGACACAAGCTTCGCGGCACAATTTACCGTTATTTAATGGACTTTAGTCCCACCATCGGCCTGTGTCTGTCATGGTAGTCATAGTAACCCATATTTGGCTGTGTAGGACACGTCCGGATCTATTGAAACAACAGAGCCAATCACGCATCCCATTGTTCAAGACATGATCTATTTACTACCACTTCACATACATCGGCGCCCCGTATACCCCCTCTCATTCTCTCTTCTCATTCTCTTTACCTCGACCCTTTGGTCAACTCTGTTGGGCGGTGGTCTCCAATCGCCTGACCAACCTTCAGGCTGCCTCTGTTTACTTTCATCCACTGGGCCTGAGGGTCGTGATTAGCCCCAACTGCTGAGGGGTAAGCGATAGCCCGCCCCTCTGCCCCCTTCTCTTCCTGCTTCTTCCCTCACACACTCACACAGACACATACGCACGTGAGAACAAACAATCCCTTGATGATGGGTGAGCTCGGGTGGGCCAAACGCATGCCGAAGTCTGGAGTCTGGCCTGTGTGCCGGCAGACTGGCCATCGATTAGAGGCTGAGATTTCCAAAGCTCCCGTCCCTCACCCTTCTCTTTCAATATCCTGTTAGTTGGAGGCCCAGGGATCCGCCGACTTGAGGCCTAATCCCTTTGTTTTTCATCTCGCACGTGCAGCGTCTGAAGTACTGGCCATCAAATGTCCGCCTGCTTGGATCAAACATTTATGAGGTCCTCCCTCTGTCGCGACATTTCCCTTCACAGCCCGCCCGGGAGATCGTGCTCATGTGACTGACCTCATTACTCCCCTTTCCTTCTCCCGAGGAAATAGTGATTAGGAAATATTGACCAAAGCTTACCACTCAAAGAAGGCGCGTCCGTCCCTTCAGATATGTGGGCACACTTGCTTCTTCTCGGACACTGAAGAAAGCTTGCTGCTAAGCTCCCATTTTGCCCCTATGACTTTTCCCTTAGAGACTGAAATTGAAGTGATAAAGTGATTGTTTCACTGTGTAAGAAACCTGCTGTCACTTAAATGGATAACAATGTATTTCATCCAACATTACTGCTCACCATTTCTCTCCTCAAAAGAGAATAAATAAATAAATAAATAAATAAATAAATAAATACACGTCATAACATTTATAGATTTATGATTTCATTCGCAGTGTACAAAGTTTAAGTACCTGTTCATTACAAGGAGAAGATTTCTTTTTTAATCTTTTAGACAAAGTTTGAAAGAAAGGACATTAAAATGATTTGCCATCGTATATGCTTCTCAAATTAAAGCCCTTTACCGGTTTCAATTATGATTTACCACCAGGGACAGCCAACTCGCCATACTGCTGGTTTGGACTTCCCAAAATTGAGCATTTGCATTGTAGATATTGTTCAAGAGAATCAGTTTGTTGGCATTTATAGATGGCAACACAATAAGTGACACAATGTCTAAATGGAATGCAAGAACGGAAAACCTTAATTAGAAATGCTCTACAGCACGGCACGAAACAATCCTGGTCCTGATAAGCAGAGTTCTCCTAATAGGCGAAGCATCGCGATACTTTTTTTTTTTTTAAACGAAACAAGAAACAAAAACAGAATTTCTTCCTTGGCGTTTTTGTATTAACTGAAAAGAAGAAGAAGAAGAAGAAGAAAGATGTTTGACGCGTCTTGTCAGCTTCAGAAACCTGAGCGTGGAACGCAGTGGGGACTCTGCCATTATGGCTAACAGTCTGAATGAAACTTGGAGACACTGAGCCATTAAAAGTCGTGACAGTTAGAAGACAGGATCCATTGGCCAAGTGAAGACTCCTAAAAAAACAAGTCTGAGAATGCCAGATGTGTTGGTCCCGTTGATGTCGGTTTCTTTGTGTCTGAACTTGAAGATGGTGTGAGCAGGGAAAGGCAGTGAGTTAAAACGTGAATTGGGCACAAAAAGTTGTAGAAATAAAGAGCACATCTAGGGAGAAATAAGGAGAGAGAGAGAGAGAGAGAGAGAGAAGAAAAGGACAAAGAAAGCTATCGTTTGAACGGGGGACATTGCAAAGAAAAAAAAAAAAGAGACGGAAAAGAATCATACAAATTAGAAATAGGCAACTGACTTACCTATTTTTTGGCGGTCTTCTGAAGAAAAGCCATGCCGTCTCCGTTATTGCAGTCTTGAATACATTGGACGACAAATTTTGATCGGATGATTTGTTCCATCCCTGTTATTTTTAATACCAAATAAAACCGCGATCTGCTTTGTTTGTTCTCTATATTCTGTTTTATTTTGTTTTTCTTCTGTTATTTATTATTATTATTATTATTATTATTGTATATTGTTATGTTGGTGTTGCATTTTCATTTTTGCTGGATTTGCCATGTCAGTTTCAGACCACCTTTAATCTTGATGCTAAAGCTGGGAATAGTTGTGACGACATTTTCCTGTCGGTGTAAATGTCATAATAGTTAATGTGATACTTCGAAAAGATTATTGTTTTCAGTTTTTGTCCTGAAATTTGTCTGATAGCTAAAGTAACTGTGATATTTCAACTGGTGTAAACATATCGCTATAATTCGATTGATCTGATTTTGGGGGTTGGAAGACAACTGTGTCTTATCGTGCATTCTCCTCTTCTCATTTCAGGCGACTACCCATTCGGAAGCAGTGATCCCTTGACTCAGGGACTGCCGGAGTGGGAACTACAACCAAAGCCCAACTATTATGTGGTCAAGAACAAGCCAGTCAACATCACATGCCGAGCTACCCCGGCCATACAGGTCAGTAACATTATTTTCTCCTACTTCAAGAATGAGCTCATGGTCTTACGTCTGATATATCGGCTTTGTTGGTTGTTCAGTTGATTGGTTACAGAATGGCATATTTGTGACTTGATTGGCTGATACACAGGGATGTAAGTTAAATGAAAAAGTGGTTGATCGGTCGGTTGGTTGGTTGTCTGGTTTGTTTATTGGTCGGTTGGTAGGTTGGTTGGTTGGTCGGCTGGCTGGCTGGCTGGTTGGTTGGTTGGTTGGCTGGTTGGTTGGTTGGTTGGTTGGTTGGTTGGCTGGCTGGCTGGCTGGCTGGCTGGCTCGTTGGTTGGTTGGTTGGTTGATTGGTTGGTTGGTTGGTTGGTTGGTCGGATGGTTGATTAGTAGATTGATTGGTTAAACGGTTGCTACTTGTCAAAAAGTTTATTATTATTTATTGGTTGGTAGGTTGTTGATTATTTGAGCGGTTGGTCGATTTGATTAATTGTGGCCTATTGGGTGGGTCGATGGATCCCTCTATTTAGCTGGTTGATCGATCGCTAACATTGGTTGATTGGTTGATTTGTCGATTGGAGGATTGACTAATTGATAAACCCTGTCATGTCTTGTTAAGAAACAAACAAATAAACTCCTGTAGCATATAGACTGAAGACACGGCGGAGAGACCATTGATTCTAGTTTTTATTTAATGCAATTTATTTGTAGCAGAAAGTTGTCAGCTTTGGCTGATTATCATCTTGAAATATATAGTATTGAACTTTTTGTCATTGTTCTGAATAATGATATTGACTGCTTTGTATCTGAAACTGTTTTCTTTTGCTTGCATTGATGACCCGTATTTCTTCACCCGTGTCCTCACAGATTGCCTTTCGCTGTGCTGGCCACCAAGTGCCCTCTAAGAATCAAGTCAACTGGGAGAACGTGGACTCCCGTACCGGTCGGAAGACCCTGGAGTCTACCATACAAGTGACCAGGGAGGAGGTAGACGAGTACTATGGCAATGACGGCTATTGGTGTGAATGTACAGCATGGAACAATGTACAGGGCTCGACCGTGCCTCAGAGCGTCAAGAGTACCCGGGGTATAGTGGAGACCGCATGTAAGTATTCAATTGAGTTAATGTATGAGTAGAATGATGTGTGTGATAAAGAACAGATAAAGAGACAAAAGAAGAAATGAAACTCTTATTAGTAATGAATGTAGGGAATGAAAGGTATAGTGAAATAGTGGCGAATGTAAGCAGTTTAGAATGAATGGAGAGATAGAGGCAGAAACAGAGAAATTGGGAGACGGAAAGGATGTTGTGTTACTATGTAAGAATAATGAAAGGAAGAATGGTGGGATGAATGGAATGGAGAGTAATAATAAGTGATTTTTTTTTCTTGCTAACTCTGGAACTGTCCCCCCTTTCTTTCTTTCGGTGTGTGTGTGTGCGTGTGTGTGTGCGTGCGTGCGTGCGTGGTGCGTGCGTGCGCGCGCTTTGAACTTTATTGTGGAGTTCTGCGAGGTGGGTTCTTCCAGGAAAGCAAAATACCTACCGTAACCCAAGCACATGTTTCTACGTACCAGTAGCTGCAATGTGAATGGCAGAGCTGGGATCAGCGTCATCAGTGTCACGAAAGGCGTACAGCTCACCGTGTCAGACGGTGATATCGCCAGCTAAGCTAGACAGAGATGCCGAGTAGTTAGAAGAAGACAGTTACACCGAGTCTACGCCCTTGGTGGGATCTAGCGAGAACAACAACGTTTCATTACGAAGGCTTAGTTTACAGTCGTAGCAATGCCAGGCAGCAAGCGTCAGGCTAGAGGCAAAAGAAATGAGGAAAGAAAAGAAGACAGATGAGTGATACAGTTGTCTCTAACAAGTTGCATACGGCCATGAATCTCTGAGACAACACTGCATTCCAAGTATTAGGTGTCGAGTTCAGTTGTGTCTGGAAGCAAATGGCTGGAAGCCATGTTTTCATTTCAAGCTGATGGCAAATAGCAGTCGTATTTAAAGTTGCAAGATATACAGTGAACTCGCAGATATTGTACGTGTGGGTACATGGAACACGTTACTCCTGAACCAATTTGGCTTTCTTTCAGTTGTTGTTCCCACGTAAATATTTGTGATGGTGTCCATCCTCTTTTCTTGGCAATGAACCGGCAAGCTGCCACAGGAGAGTATACAGATAATTTTTAAGCTCACTGCACTTTACAGCATGCAAAAATCATGGACTCAAGCGCACCCTGACACTGACTGGTTTACAAGCTTGAATTTGGCATGGCATTTGTTTTTACAGAGTGCGCCTGGCTATCTTTTTTAAAAGTTATTTTTATCGTTGTGTTAGAGAATGGTAATTGTTTCGTTTGCCTCGGTGTTAAGAGATTGAATGTGTCTTGTAAGGGAAAACCTACAATGCTGAGTCTTGAATGTGGCTAAATGATGCTGTTGTCGTTATTGAATTTGTGCGTGGACTTTGTTCCCACGTTAATTTTAATTAAATACAATGTTCTAGTTTTGGCATTTCCAGCCAAATGAACTCACATAAGTGAAGTACGATAGCGGTTGTTTCGAGTTGCAGTTTTACAGCTCTCAAATTAAATGCCCTTGAATTACTCTGTTATTCACTCCAAAAAAGAAATACGCAAACTAATGGAAAACAGGGTTAGGCCTTCATTTTATTCCAGAATGAAATGAGGAGGAGAGAGAGGGGAGGGGAGAGCGGGAGGGAGAACCTTTTTTTTTTCTGCAAGTATTACATTCATCGAGCGGCCTCAAGTTAAAATTTCTAACCCCCCCCCCCCTTTTTTTTTAACCCTCAATTATCAGAGCAGTAATCATTCAATTTACAAACAATCTATTTAAGCATCTGACGTCTCAACCGAAGCAGCGAAAATGAAGGCATGTCGGTGGAGCCTGGTAAGAGAGAAGAATTCCTGACAAGGCATTTCCCTGTCTCCGAGGGACGCTGCTATAGTTGATGCAAATCATTTTGTTTTTGACGCATGATGAACAAAGGGTGGCTGGGATACGCTGGGGGCACAAGGGTGTGATAAGAATGAGGAAAGATCTAATTTATAGGGCACGCCTTGTTCGTAAGGCAGAGCCCTTACAAAATATTCTCATCGTAAAGCAGTCTCTTGTGGACAGCGTTCTCTTATGGATGCCAGTGTCATTTTGACCCGCTGTATTCCAGGACGAATTGAATATTCAAAAGCTGTAAAGCTCACGGTTTTATGATTTATACAGTTGTTTTTTTTTAAGTGGACTCTATGGGATAATGAGTCTGGTTTTAGTGCCCTCGGGCATGGCACAGATTCGCAGGAGGCATGTCAGATGAACACTAGAGTGGTTCATTTAGTTTGGGCCATTCCTTTGTTCAAGCTGAATCTTAAAAATCTTGAACTCATTTGGGGAAGAGGACTTACTTGAGAGGGCACAGATTTTTGTTTAAGAGGAGGCATTATAAAGTAGATGTAGGTGTTGGCTGGCACTTCTTAATTGCAAAGGAGTTAATAAGGTTAATGTGTTAATTCGTTTCTGGCATGTTAGACATAGAGTGGAGTTTTTTCTTCATGACACTGTGTTCTTTATCGTGTTCTATAGGGAAGAGAGAATAAATGACAAAATGACAGGACAGGGGATGAAGTTGAAAAGTAAGATCAGAGACATTATTTTAATTTCGTCAAGCTGTGATTTCCTCTTTAATCTGACTCTAACGGGAAAATGGGATGATTATTGTCCTTGACGAAAATGAATGAAGAGAATATGCCCTGAAGACATGATCTTATAATATGAAATGAATCAAGAATGCAGGAAAGTCAAATGCTATGTAAAACGGATCCGTGAGAGAGATATTTCAGAGTGAAGAACAGTTAGGGAATTGGACTCTGCTTCAAGATTAGATCGATTGCGATGTAAAAGAATTTATCTATGTGGGCGGTGTACTTTGTATTAGTTGAAGATTCTACCTAGAAGAGGAATGATGTTCCTTCCACAAACCTTGAGAAATTGGGAAGCACAAGAAATGGGATACAGTAAACATTAGTGTTTCTCAGATGACAAGAAACAGACAACGCCCAGTATAAGCGCAAACTTTATGGTCTAAAAGCTTATGAAAAGATGCAGTGGAGAATTTGTCATGGAAATGACACATCTGTAGCTTCTTGGAAATACCAGAAAACCTCCTCGACGTCGACCAGATTTGTATTGGAAATCAGATATAAAACACGAATAGGCGTAAACAGAAGGGTTACGTCCAAGTAAAATGATGATGGAACAAAGACTGAAGACGTGCCATATCTAGCCCCGATCCAAACTGCTCAAGGTGTCTACTGCTCGTTTGATGTTGAAATTGAAAAAGAAAGATTGGGCAGAAGTTTGGCAATGTAAGAGCCTGAGACAGCCGCGCGCATTTTTGCAGGAACAAAGCTCAGAAATCAGAGACGATAAGGGCAGAAAACCATATCAGAATGCCATGCAATGAAGAATCTGTATCTGCAGGCAAAAACAAACGCTCATATGTGTTTGTGTTGCCAGAAAGTAGGCTATCTAACATAATAAAAAGCCTAGACTTCTTTGTTTTTTTAAAAACTTTTTTTCCTTTCATCTCTTCGTGACATACAGAAGAAAAATTTAAAAAGAAAGGACGTGATACAGAGATTGTCTTGACTCCACATGCCACTTTGGACATCCTAACCCAAAGATTCCTTTACTCATCGATTTCTGCGACGTTAGAAGGAGGAAAGAGGAAATGAGAGAGAAAGAGAGAGAGAGAGAGAGAGAGAGAGAGAAGAGACAGAAAGAATAAGTGTGTGTTATAAGAATTTTCAGGAGACGGATCCAGTAACTTTTGTATTTAAGTCACAGAAAATCGAACAGCCTAGAGCAGATCCGTTTCCTCATTTTTTTTCCTCCGTTAATATTGAATTTGCATGCCCATTTATCTTCGAGGATCAAAGGAAGACTTTGCAGTCCTGATGCTCGCCTAGATATTTCATAATTTATCGAAAGTTATTTCAGGCAGCTCTCAAGGAAAATCAATTCACAGTTTTACTAGCAACTGAAATTTCTTTTGGTCCTTTTTTTTCTCGGTTATGTCACCAACGACTATGTCTATGACGCTGATCTGGCAGCTGCATAACAATTGTTTTGTAGAGATGATCATTTTATTCCGGATATTACTGCATACTCATACCGTCCTCTTCAGAGTCTAATGCCTTAAATCGTTCTTGTCATCAAAAACCATATCTGGACTTCAGTTTTAAACAAAATTGTGCAAACCTGATCTCGGAAAAAAAACACATGTTTAGAATACTCGATCTCTAGTCCGAAGATGTTAACTGCTCTTAACTGTGAACAGAAAGTAATAGGCACTCACTTGAATTCTAAGTGGATTTCTCTAAATGTTGACCCACGGGCGCTTCGAGTTTATTGGGAAATCGAGCATCGCGCTATTCAAGGATCAGGGATTCCTTACTGCGCTCGTTTCCTGAGAATCAATCTCCCTACGGCCCAAGACGTTGATTCCAGCCCGTGTCCTTGCCGCCTCTTCCTTCCACAGTAATGTCTGGCTGCTCTATCCAGGCCTTTCACTCCGCGCGCTCTCTGTGCTTTTTGTGCCGTCTGTCTCAGTGTCTGCCAGTCTAGTAGTGCTTGGACTCTGGAAGAGACAGGCCTTCTCCACGTCGGATCAGGATGCGCGCTTTCTGAGAACATTTTCCAATTTGGAAAAATAATGTGGTTCTTGTTTGTCATATTCGAGAAACTGATTATTATGTTTTTCAGTTAAAGATTAACTATGTATGAACTATGCATATTTTAAATTTTATCTTATCTTTTGCTTTTTAATTAAATGCGACTGTTTATGAGAGGGGTCAATTCCTTGAACTTCCTGTCTATGAATTCGTACAAAACCATTACGTCTGTTTGTATTTCCCATTATCCTAGACAAACTTGGGAATTCCATCACGATTTTTTTTTTTTTTTGGTCCCTTTTGTATTAGTTTAATCATTACCATCGACATTCTTCCCTTCACATTTTGTCTCTCTTGTCAGATGTGAAATTTGAAACAAGACAGCGAAGTAAAACTACATTGTGCCAAGGCTATGACGCCCTTGTCGTTTTCCTGTCTCTCCTGTCACGGCACGGGGTGTGTCTTTGGGAGTCGTTTATTTACAAGTAACCAATCTGGGTAGATGTAGCCATGAGATAGCAACTCCAAGGAAAGGTGATAGCATAACCTATCATCGTTCCTTGTTGCCGTTCTTCCTCTTTCTCACGGCTGTATGTCGGGGTCCAGATGCAAAGAAAATTAGTTCATGTGTTGTCTGAGTTCCGTTCCCGACCAGGATTCATCCAGTGGAGGACCGTTGTTCTTGGTATGGCCTGCTCATTATGAAGTATCCTAAGTCCGACGCTATCAGCTTCCTGCAGATGAGTATCAACGGCCAGAAATGTGCCAGAGCACAGCGATAGTGCGGTGATGGACAGTGCTCTTGATGCAGGCTCGCTGCCCACCCCGAGAGGTTGGTGCCTTGTAGGTACATACTTTACGACGTCGTGTCATTCTCACGTTGGGAATTCTAAGTGATCGTTATCATGTACAGTTCCTCGTATTCGGAGTGGACCTGCTACTTTATGAATAACAGGAGTTACCGTTAACAGATACGGCCGACATGTCTAGTGAGTCCATGTGCTTTATATCTTTAACGAGGAGCACTCAAGGCACATATTTGGACATAATTTTGTCATTCCTGTAGTAAAATGAGACGACTGGGCTGAGTAGCCTGACAATTATTCGGTAAAAAAATGTTGATTGTGAAGATTATTTACTGTTATTGCTACTAGGGCTAGTTCGGCCCATTCTGATATCCTCCCTTTGTCAGAATCAGCGACTCAAATCAGATGCAGCAATATTATCTCTAACTGCCTCTGGATTCAATGATTTCACTGAACAGTAAAATTGGCTGGAAAATTCAAGAGTGTTATCATAGCGGTCAAGGATAGAGAAGGATGGGGAAATAGACATTTTATTCTGTAATTGTAGCAAAAGATATAAATAGAGTCTAGTAATGTTTATATAACTCCATCGTTAGATGAAAACCGTGGAGGAAAAAAGCAACTTGGTGTTAATAATGTAGCGACGTCGGAATCGTTTCAAGAAACTGTTTCCATTCCTAATGAGAGCGCAGCGGTTGTCGCAGACACGAGGAGCCGCCTTGCTATCGCAGCATCCGTTTTGTGAGCGACTGGTCGTCCCTTGCATGACCATGAGAGTCAGAAATCAGAGGGCTTGAAGAAGACCAGATCGCACATCTGGTGAGCACCGTGAACATTCGACCGTCCCTTCTTTCGTGTCCTCATCTCAAGCGAGTGACAGGGGATCCAAGCCAGATTTCTCATGGTATACCAAATCTGATCTTTTTCTCCGACTTGATTCTGGAGTTGGCGAAGGTCAGCTGGAGCAAAATGTATGATAACTCTGCCGACTTATTTTGCCGCTGTAATGAATAATGTAATATGAAAAGATAGGGGTGCCTTTGAAAACTTGTCCGCAAATAAAAAGGCGACATGTTTGATAAGATAAAGATCGGTACCGGAAGACGAAATATTTTACGTCGACCCAGGAAGAACAAGAACGGCAGAGAGAGAGAGAGAGAGAGAGAAAGAGAGAAAGGGAGAGAGAGGAGCAGAGAAAGAAGGGACAGAAAAGAAAAAAAAAGGAAAGAAAGAAACATGAAAAAAAAGGGAAGAAAGGAGAAAATTTTTAAAATACGTAAATAAAATAAATAAATAAAGGAGGAGGGTAAAGGGGGAGGGGTGGGAAAGAAGTGAGAAAGGAATGTATTGTGGCTTTGGAGAAGGAGAAAGTGGAGGGGAGGTAGATTGCGCCGAGGAAGAGATTGAGGAAT
Source organism: Peronia verruculata (assembly GCA_038406235.1). Lineage (NCBI taxonomy): Eukaryota > Metazoa > Mollusca > Gastropoda > Systellommatophora > Onchidiidae > Peronia > Peronia verruculata. The sequence goes on along the minus strand of JBCAUA010000012.1, from coordinate 371,628 downwards.
GGAAAGAGTAGCTGAAAAAAAAAAAAAAGAAATGGTTTTAAAGACAGGACAGAAATGAAGAGTGAGAGGAGAGAGGGCAGTTCCAAGAAAAAAATCTCCTCAAAAAAGCTCTCGCTGCGACGATGAGCCGTGATGATTCAATATTTGGAATCACCCTCTTGTTGTGATTAGGATCGTAGCCATGAAGAGGGAGGGGGAAAGGCTCAGGAGCGGAGAGGGGAAAAACTGGGAAACTTGAAGGCGGAAAATAGAGGGGGCAATAAATTTGGGCACACATTCAATTTGGTCACGTCCAAGCTGATGAAATGATACCCGCCGACTCCTTCTCGTACTGACAGCTGAAAAATTGCGTTAGCCCTGAGTTTGGGCTATTTTTTCTTTGTATGACTGTTTTGTTTTCTGTTATTTTGCCGTGCTTTGCTGAGCTCAAGCGAGAATATCGTAAGAACGAGGGGGGAAAAAATCTTGTCCTGTCGTGTTTTTTGATCCGTTTTGTCAAGTAACCTGGAATTGGCTTTTTTGAACATGATATCCAGACAGGCGTTAACATCTAAGTGGATCGCCAGTTTTACGTTGAGTTATACTGTTGTAGTTGAGTAGGTGCCCGAGACTGCCTACGTGTTTTTTCCTCACCAGAAAGTACAGAAACCAATGCCCACAACCGCGTTGGTTTATTATGTCCCTGAGAAGATGAAAATACATAAAAATGCTCCGCGACTCAGCATGAAAAAAGCATGTATCCGGAGTCGTAATTTGTATTTATGTCAGTTTTCTTTTGTTTAATGTAGCTGTCATTATCTTGAAAACAAAATAAATGAAGAGAATTCTATTCTTGCCCCGGACATAAAGCAGTGTAGATGTCTTTGTTGTAGCCTCAGCTGCTCCATTTTCCCAGTCACTCCAAGAAACTCCATCCTTTCCCAACAAATTAAAACAATTTGTTTGAAAGCAGTTTTTAACATTCTCAAAAAAAAAAAAATATATATAAAGCCCATTGCGCATTTAATCAAATCCCCAACATTTTTGCGCTGTTTTAAGCCAAGATGGCGATCTCACGGCAGTTTCAAGCACGTTTTTTAGGGGGCCGGCGGAGTGCACTTGTTACCATGCTATCCAAGTTTGTAAATTTAATTTTATTTGTTCGTTGATTATGTAAGAACCTGCTGTTCCCAAAATAAAAGGGATAAAACAAAAACATAAACAAAAACGGCAATCAAGACGCTTGTTATCATGGCACGAAGCTTAAGGAGTTTCCTGGAGTGCACACTACAGCAGGGCATATCCCCACAGCAGTGTTGCCTACATGGAGAAGTACATTGCATGAAGATAATGCATACATCTGACTCTGTACTAGCTCATATTCCGAGTGACATGGTCACGAAGTACAGCACTTGTGATCATTACCGCGCATAAAAATACACACAACTCCGAGTTCTCTGAACGGAGTACTTAATAATATAATAAACCTCTGAATGCAGCAGTGGGTAACAAGCAAGATCGTGTACTAAGATAAGGTGCTCACCAACCCAGGTTTTTGGAGGCTAATTTTTTTTTTTCTATGATTATATCTACTTCTGTATCTTTCCGCTTTGCATACCAAGAATTTGCCTGGTTTCCATGACAGGACGTATGAAAATGGGAAAGACAGCAGATTGGTAGGAGAGAGAGAGAGAGAGAGAGAGAGAGAGAGAGAGAAGAACACTGTTAGCCTCTGATGGCTATGCGTAGAATGGCGGCGCTGGAATAAGACAGAAAATCCAAAGATCCAAAACGTTTATCGTCATAACATGGCACATGCCGACAATGCCATTTTTTATGAAAGGTCCTCGATCTGCTGGGAATTCCGATACAGTACATCAAGTATCTTTACTTCCTGTTTATTTTCTTGTGTTTTGTTCTATTGGTGCTATCAGATTCAGCGTTAAAGCTTTGGTTACTTCAATTGTGCTGATTTTTTTAACGTCCTGAAAGTGTAAGAAGAAATTGTTGACCAAGGTTTCTGTAATGATACTCATTGATTAGGGCTAAAGAAATGGGAAGTTATATTTAAGCACAATAAAACATCGGGACTTTTTTAATATATTGTATGATAATATTGGAAGCGCAGTTATACTGGCCTTCACTTACATAGCAGTCGTAGATGGAACATAATTCAAACGCCCATCAATGCTGTCCGAGTTGAATAGTGGAAAAGATGCTAGCCAGCATGTCAGGGGTATGAGTGGTGGTGCACGTTTACACGAACATCATCCACTCATCTCTAACATTAACACTTCTTTATTGTCATCAACATCATCGTTTTGCAAACTGCATCGGGTCTGCAGAGTTATTCTCACCTCGGCGGTTTTTATATCACCACGGATTTCTCCTGTAACAGGTGTGTGTGGGGGAGAGGAGAAATAACGAAAGCTTAAGGAAACGCGCGCGCGCGTGCGCGCGGGTGTGTGTGTGTGAGAGAGAGAGAGAAAGAGAGAGAGTGAACAGGAGAGACAGAAAATCTTTTTTTTTTTTTTTCGGTTTGTTTTTAGGATTGATGAATTAACCGTAAGTTTTGAAGGACCATTCAGCACAAGGTCTCGCATCTGAAATTTGCATCTGAAATATTATGTTTTAGGTTAATACATTATAGGTAGTAGGTACTGAGTAGATCTATTCATTTTTCTTTTGTCTTTCCTTTGTTTTGTTTTGCTTTGTTTTGTTTTTGTTACCATGTAAGTCTTAGTTGTCAACACTAGAGAATGAATAAAATTATGTCGTTATGAAAGCAGTGGCGCTCGAGGAGTTTCAAATATCACATGCTACACAGAGTTAAGCAACGCTTCCGTCGTGGCCCACAGGTTGTTTCCAGGTTGGCTTTACTTTGATGCTGCCGGCCTGTTTCCGCTGTCAGTTTCCATCAGCCTGATGCCTTTACATTACACCGATGTCGTTGTCTTTTGATGGACGTGTTTTCCAATTATTTTCTCGGCGACTTCCTTGACATTACCGTCCATGTCAGCACAAATTTACGTTTTGGGGTTGGGTTGGCTGGAGTGGGGTTGGCATAGGGGTGGGGGTAAGTTGAATAAAATTTTGATAAGGGGAGTTGGGGCACTTTAATGAATGCGGGGGGAATGTTATGTTGTGTTCATTGATGAATAAAGTGAGATTTTATATCTACGTTAAATTACGTTTCAATAATTAAGAAAGATTTTGTGTCGACCTTGTGGGACTATATCTACGTTTGTATGAAGAGGAGAAAGAGAGAGAAAAAGAAAACGTGAGAGAAATGGAGAAAGAGAAAGAGAGAGATAGAGAGAGATGAAAGAGAAGGATTATTATTATTATTATTACACTGAATCCTTAATGCTTTTAAACATTAAATAATTTGGTAATTTTTGTTTAGAAGTGCACCCTGTAAATCTTCCTATTTCAGTTTCAGATAAATTTGCTGACTTTGTCTAGGTAGCTCTAGGTTAAGTTTTGAACGCATGAACCAATGACATGATTAATTTGCCGCCGTTTTCACCGTTCAAGTCATCTTCATCCTGTTTTTAATTCGAAATTTACCCCCTCGACCCACCATTGTTATCACTTCTCCTATTTTGTTCTGTCACTCCTTCTATCTTTTCCCACGCATTTCTCTTCCAATAAATTCTGCCTTCATTCCCTCTTTCCCTCCTCCCCCCTCTCTAATTTCGTTTTCTATTCCATCTGATTCCGTTTCTCTGTGTTCTCTTCTATTTCATTTTCACCTGTCATCAAGTCTTATCTGTATGTTACTCCAATGTTAACACCTTCACTGATACCTTCTCCTCCTCATCATTATCACCAGTGAGATGTGGCTGTCAAAATCTAAAACGCTGTCATTTATAATAATGAAATAATGAGTGAGTTTCAGCGTGGAACTGTGCTATGTTAGAACGCTTTTTTATATCATAACTTTTGTTTCACCTCTTGTTCAAATGTGATTTTCCTCAAAGTAGATAGATAGATAGATAGATAGATAGATAGATAGATAGATAGATAGATAGATAGATAGATAGATAGATAAGATAAG
>JBCAUA010000012.1:349879-367489 GCA_038406235.1 Peronia verruculata | reverse complement strand
AAATTTATAAAGAACTTGATAGCGATGGTAAAATATGCCAAATTTTCGAGTCTACTTGACTCTTCGTCAGGGCAATGCTCTCGTTCATCTTACCATCCATTCCGTCCATTTCTCTCTTCCTCTCCCCATCGCTTATTGTGGAGGTTTCAAGAATTTCATTATGTCTGTGAAATAAGGTTTCTGCAGGTTTCACTAAAATTGGTGAATTGACTGCGTCTTATAAACAAAAACATCGGTCCCTAGCCCCCATTCAGCTTCTATGTTGCACTCAACGAGCGCAAAAACCACTACATAGAACAGGTCACTCTAGTGAAAAATCATCATCCCCGGAATTATCAGCCCTTGGTCCAAACTTATCCGTTTCTCGTGCCAGTTATAGTCACGCCATTAATACTTATTACCATCTTTTTCGTGTAAAAATTGGAGATTTATGATCTCCCACGGAGGCCGAGGTCTTCGGTCGCGAGTTTCTTTGTTGGACCTCCAGAGAAAATGTCTGAATGGGTTAATTCCAGACTTTCGTATCTTCCACTCTGAAGTTAAATACGTTACCTATCTACCATTAGGCTTCACGAGGAAGATAGATGTATTTGAATTGGGATGACCGAAACTTGCCTGTCATGATATACACATATGGGACATGATTTTCATGGTTATCTATAGCGTAGTAAAGTGCATTGGGTTAGCGCTCACCTTTACTTGTGAGGCCTACATACTCAATTACAATGTAATACTATAATGCTTCATTACTATCCATGTAGTTTTGGACTTGCTTTGAGAAATTACGGCCGTATAACTTGTATATTATATGAGTGCACAATGGAGGGGACGAGGGAGGAGCTTACATTTATCCTCATATTTAAAGAAAGCACACACACACACACACCCACATGCACACACTCACACACACACACACACTCACTCACTCACTCACACACTCACACTCACACACAGAGAAAAGAAAAACTACATAATTTTTGGGGAGGGCAAACCAAAGAGATAATGAGGCAAACCTCGTTTATCTAGTACCTAATCTGCGCTTGTGTTATTTGTAGGCCTATTTACCGGATGGGTTGGCCGCCTGAATGCCATCCAGTCTTTACTAAAAATTGTTCTATTATTTACTTTTTTGTTTTCTTCTTTATTTATTTAAATTTATTAAATTACTTATTTGCGCTTGTCTCATTACACAGTGGAGGTTGTCGAGTTATTAATTTGTGAGTTCACTTTTAGAACAGACAGGAGAATGAGTAATAACAACGACAGCTCACCCTGATTAATTTTCAGTCTGGGTGGTTCTAGGTCTGGAAGATTTAAGCGCTCCATTTACTAGATAACGCCAGGCAAGTTTTTCCCCCTCTCAGTTTTCCAATTCATCATGGTCATGAACAGTAGGTTGTAGGTAGGAAGGGAAATGAAAGGAATTAGATGTTGGTTATAATTATATTATATGGCAAATCTTATAGGATCTTTTGTCGTTGGATCTCAATATGACAACAGCAATAACATTTAACTATAACTCCGTTGTGTTTCTTATAACTAACAATAGAAGTGGAGGCCCAAAAACGAGGGCAACTCCCATGGTTTTTGCAATAGATCTACATGAGGTGAATGCTGTCGAAAGAGGTAGGCGATAATAGAAAGGAGCATTCTCTATAAGCCATAAAGTCTAGAATCTGATATAAGGAAACACGTGTACGTGAAGATATCGATCTAGCCTCTCTGCTCTCTACAATCTAACATTCTAAAGCAAAGTCCAGGCCCAGAATCTACATTTAGATATAGATCTAGATTTACCAAAGTTAATATTCAACAATGATCCTCACAAATTCACTCTAGTATTTGCAGAATCATTGCCTTCGGACGCCCTTGACAAAAATGACTACATAGATTAGAATAAAAACAGCTTACAAATGACAGTTTGACTAGATCTATGAGACCTATGAAGGCTTGTAGATCTAGATCTATATGGCCCATGAGCTCAGAAATTCTGTATCCAAACCAGCAGAAAAAGTCCAGCCGTTTGGATCTACTCTATTAGTAATAGATCTGGTCTTTTACTCACAAACCCATATTCTATTTTTGTCAGATGTGGGAAATGCAGGGTTAAATATCTGGGCACATTTATCATAGACCTTCAGTGATAGAGGGGCCATAAATAAGTTTCATCCAGATAGAGGGTTGTGGGGTCAGAAAGGAAGCAGTGCTATCCGGGGGGGGGGGGGGTAGCAGGGAGAAGCGCAGGAAGAGATAGCAAGAAGTGTTGATGGGTGTGTGCATTTTTTTTTTTTTTCTTTTTTTCTCCTTATCTATCCCTACCTTTCCTGCAATGAAAAATGCTCATTTCGCTTTGAAGAGGCGGGGGGCGCAAACTTGCTTATTTATTATTCCTGCTTTTTAAGATTGTTGAAGTGGATTAAGAACTGGAAGAAGTAAGACAAGGTTCCACGCCTTTCTTTCTGTAGCTTTGACAGCTCTGTATAAATCTTGGCACTTCGGAAATGTAAAATTAAATTCCTTTTGATTTCTTGGACAGGATTTAATATGTGGATTAATGAAGACCAGCACTTGGATTTTTATTGTCTAGATTATGGAATTTTTGTAAAGAAAAAGTAGAGTAAGATTCACTCTAAACTACATCTGCAGGTTGAGAAACAATAGTCATACAGCCAATCAAATATCTACATGTGTATACTGTATACAAAAACCATAGACTTTTAAGAGGAACTACAGTTATGTTGCTGATTGTCCTAAATGAGATAGATCCTGACTGGTTTGCATCTTCTGGGATTTTTTTTTTTTTTTTGGCTTGGTCATTGGCACACATTGGTGTTGCCCTCCAGAACTGTCGTTGATTCTGTCACTCACGATTTTGAAGTCGCAGGACTTTTACACAGGTTTAGATTTAAATTAACGCTGTAATTGCCTAGGGTTAAGGAAACAGTGCATGGAAGTTGCAGACAATGAAATAGATAATGAAAAATATGTTTTATGGAACCATCTGTTCCCAAGGCTTTCAACCTAAAATGAATCTTCGGAATTCTCTTTACATTCAATTATATGAAGTATTTCTACTAATGGACTGAGATACATGTACTGTGATTAGTTTCATATATAGAATCTATGTCCTGATGTTTTGGTAATGAAAAAACATCTCGTTTCTAAAATGAGAAATCTGGCATTACACCTTTGGTAGCATTAATTGTAATCTCCTTTTCTTTGTGCTAACCTTCAGGTGTGATGCTGACAGTGCCAGAGGGTGCCATCAAGGTGGGACATGTGGAAGAATTGTACATGGCTGTTTGCAGAGACGACAAAGACAGGCCTAGACTCACAGGTAGGTTTCACCACAATTTGGTTTGCCCAATTTGAATTTATTACTTGTTTGAAGCCATTTCTTTCTGTAAAATGTATGCTTCTGTAAAAATGACTCAATTCTCAAAACCAATCTAACATAGTGATAGAAACCACTCAAATGATATCTTCAACCTGGAAGTTTGTAAATTTGTATGTTACAGCATAATCAATATATCTAAGATATGAGTGAATAGAAGGAGGTGAACCCTCTTGATTTGTTGGTCTGTCAGATATGGAATTTGCCCTACTAAATATTTGTAATCATTGTCTTCTGACATTTTCAGCATCAGTATCAGGTTTAGACTTATTTTAGACTTATTTGTTCTATTTTCTCAGTTACTGTTGTTTCTCTAAAAGAGAAATCGTTTTATATAAATGAAAGATTACTGTTGAAACAAATCAAATTATCTGAGGTAGAGTCCTTAAGTATCACAAATTTACTGTAACTTTCTGATCTGCAGAGCACCAAACTATTTTGAGTCCAGTGATCCTGGTGGGACCGCCCAGTGTCCAGCTCCTCAAGCCGGTCATTCTGTCCTTCCAGCACTGTGCCAATATGCGCCAAGGGGGCTGGGTGCTCTCTATCTACAAAAGCGAGTCCCCCATTGATGAGCCCCCATACTGGAGGGTGAGACGACATTTCCCATTCCCCCGGTCTCCTAAAATACAAAAGCTTTGACCCCATATATCACTTTAGCATCCCAGGCTCCATTTGATAATGGAAATTGTGATGAAATATGCATGATGTGTTATACATTATCATCCAATCATACAGTGGTATAGAACGCTGCATGGCCAGAAAGAATAGGATCTTTGTTCAGGAAAAAGGAAAAAAAAAGTATTGTCTGAGATGATGACAATATATATCTCTCAAAAGGATACAAAATTATTACTTTGAAAGGGAATGACTCATTGTAATTAGCAAACATATTTTTGTGTTCTAGGTGTAAATACATGTAAACGACAACTATGACTAATCAAAATGAGTTTAGCACGTAACTAGGAAAAGAAGTTCCATGAATTTATGATAAAACTTATGATAAAACTCAATAAATGAGAAACTTGGTGTCTTTATTCATCCAGCATATCCCTTTACATAGGGTCATGAAATGAAATTTTTCTTTCCTTTTTCAGCGTGTTGTTGTTCTTGGTCATGAAACGATCAACTCACCAATCTACACACAACTGGATCCCAACCAGTGTCACGTAATGACTGAATTCCTCAACCGCTACACACTGATTGGAGAATCGGTGCCTGGGGGTAGAGCACTCAAGATCTACCGATTGGCAGCTTTTGCTCCAGCTATGCCCCCGTCAATGGACTATAGCATTCGTGTTTATGTTGTTGAGGATACTATTGATGCATTAGATGTAAGTAATAGAGATGCTGACACTTTGAAAGTACTCAAAAACAGTATCTTCATACAGTTGTCATTGCTGCACAGTAATGGCATAATTCATTTTCAACACTTTTGAAACAAGGAAAAATTGTCATGGCACAGTCTTCTCATAGCACAAGTCCTATTGATGAGCTGTGCCATTCTGATTCTAAAGAACAATACAGTTACAATTTATGCAATTCTTGTACATTTCTTGCTTTAATGACATCTATCTGACAGCTCCCATGTTTAGGAATTCCATGCGACATCAGCTGTATTTCAGTTTAAGTTGGAGATTTACCTTTAAATTATGATAGATGAGTGATGATATAAAATGTGACTGGGTCAAATTCTTTCTCAGCGGAGATGATGATTTTATTTTTGTTTTGTTTTATAAGTGAAAAGAAAAAAAAAATGTGCTTTTTTTTTTTTTTTTTATCATGGCCAAATCTGTTTATCTGATGATTAAATCAGATCTGCCATAATCAGATTAAATCAGAGCTGTCATAATTTTGGCATTCTTAACTAAAAATAACAGTTGGAAAATGTTCTCCATTCCTGTACCAGAAACAGTAGTAAGAAAAATTTTCTCTCCTGATTTAATTAGATCTGTCATGGTTATGGCATTCTCTTGCTATTAATAACACTTAGGAAAACATCATTATTGTTGCATAATCTAGTTAAACATCTCTACACCGTGCTGTCATTTCTCTGTCCCATTGTCGTTATGTCAATCTGTTTTCCAATGTGCTGATTATCTGGCTTATCCCTCCACCAGGGTGTTATTCAAGTGGAGAGGAAGCTGGGTGGGAGACTTCTAGATAAACCAAAGCAAATTCCATTCCAAGATGGTGGCAACAACTTGTGCCTGACAATAGAGGAACTTTCCTCTGGCTGGAGGAGCAAACTGGCAGCCAACTACCAGGTAAAATGTGACTCTCTATGCAAATTTTTTTTGTTCTCAATGAAAATTATTTGCCATATGCAAAATTCATCCTACAGTTTTGAAGGTTCATGTCTGCAGAATGAATTTACTTTTGATATCCATCATCCCCTCCCTGCCACTTCCTATCTCGTTTTTTGTTTTGTTTTGTTTTGTTGGGTTTTATTTTTGTGTGTGTGTGTGCGTTTTTTGTTTTTTTTTTCAGTTTTAGACTTAAAGGTCCTGTCCTTGAGCAAATTACAGAAAAATGTTTTGACCTTTCGTGGTTGATGCTGTTCATTAGTGTCATATTTTCTCCAATGCAGTGATCAATTAATGAATAGCAATAACTCTCATGTTTGTTATGAAAGCATTCTGGAAACCTCCATTTTGAAAATTGTTTTGTCATTTCAAATAATTACATCCAGTTTATTTTTCTCACACGTTTTATTTTATATGCCATTCATAGGCTGTATTACTGTATCTTTCTTCGTGGACAAAATTTTTGTCGAGCATGATTGCCCTAAGTATTGCCCTTGGTTTTTTACCACAGCTGCTCAGATTTATCTACCATTATTTAATGTTTTGTACATATTTGAAAGCTTAATGTTAATTACCTAGGAAAGTGGAATCATGAAATAATTTATATATGATCATGAAAATATGCCGTGTTGATGCATTTAAAATGAATTTCTTCTCGCTTTATACATTATTAATATTTTAAATTCTAATGTGACATCATTTCATCTAACACAATATAGGCCTATTTCCTCTATAATTTGTAAAACATCTTTAATGAAAACATCTTTTCAAGAAGTGTAAGAATGTGTGTGGTCGGACAACATGGATTTTTATTAAGCTTTCTCCCAGGTACAACAATTTAAATGTTACTGTGCTCTGTCTGCAGGAAATTCCTTTCCGTCACATCTGGAGTGGGAACCAGAACAACCTCCATTGTTCCTTCAGCCTGGAGTTGTTAGACAGGGCAGTAGCCAAGATTGCCTGCAAGATTCAGGTCTATCAAAAGGCCATCTTGAGCAACAGACAGACCCTTCTCATCAACTGCAATCTTAAAGATGTAAGTCCACATGATGACCTTGTAATATCATCACTGTTCTTATTGATAGTGGCACAAGTCAGGTTTAGGCCAAAATGCAACTGATGTCTTGTAGCTTTCCAGAGCTGAGAGCTATCAGATCATGTTCTGACAAAAAAAAAAAAAAAGAAAAAAGAAACAGATGTGGGAATAGAATTCTGTATAATTCAGTATAATCATCTAGCTCACCAAATGGCTTGTGCTATGGACATTTTTTTTTTTTTTTTTACATTTCGAAAGTGCTGAAATAGAACAGTGTTGATGTGATTCATTGTAGAGTTTAGATGCATATTGTGTGACTTTGATTGAAGAACTTACATAGTTTTATTACAGAATAAGCTAGAAATGCTTTCTTTTTGAATAATTGCAAAACCTTAAAGATACTCCTTTATTTCAAACAACATTTTCATACGAACTTTTAATAGTTGATAATATTTTCCATCTCAATTTTGATTTGAAAGAGAAAACATGCAAAGCTACATCAGTTATTTTCTTTAAGGGAAAAATGAAACTGGAAAGATAATATGCCAGCTTCTCTTGGTAGGAAAGACATGCACTAACTGAATTCAGCCATTTTTCTTGTAATTTGGAGAGTTAATCATATATGACCGCTGAAGAAATAGGAAGTAGTTTAAAAATCCTGATCTCTCTGTTGCACAGAAGTACATTCCTCCTGTGTAAACAGATTTCATTTAAGCTCCAAATTAATTCATCATGGAAAAATCAGGAAAATGTGTGAACTGCCGTAACCGTCTACTTCTCTCAATGAATATTAAATTTAATAGAGAACAAGAAACAAAAATCGAACGTGTTGATTGATGATTATGTAACTGAATTCGTCCATCAATTTTATTTTAATTCCTGAGGTATAAAAAGAAATATTTCTCTAAGATGTTTGTTGTTTTCATTGCCTTTTTTACCTCTCTAGCTGGATGTGATGAGAAAATGAAATCATTCTTTTTGATTTTAATCTATCTGAGCGGTAATATATATATATATAAAAGTATACTTTTGAATGGGTCAGAATAATATAGCATTCAAATTATTTTTTTGTATGCTTGATGTCACTGTCTTCAAATGTCAGAAATGATAAATTTGTTGCTGAAATCAGTGTCATTTATCAGTGAGATTCTATCTGACAAATAGGAAACAGGAAGACAAACTGATTACAGATATTTATTTTTCAATCAGTTTTAGTACACTCTTCCATATTATATATGTTGTAAATCCAGCATCAGCCTTTTTTGTCATTGTTATCTTTCTCTCGTATTCTTTCCTGGTATTTCTCTCAATCCTGGAGTATTAAACAATTTCAGAGGAGATTACGCATTTGTCACTCGAGTGAATTTTGCCTTAACAAATTGTGACATTGAGGATTTCTCCAGATAGATTTGTCTATCAGATTGCAATGTTTTAGAGCTTTCTCATCCCGGTTGCCTCTGGTCTGGGAGTACCCAGTGTGCATTTTTCTGGGGCAGCAGATTCAAGTACCTGCCACTTTGTCCATGAATTTTGGCATCTTGACTTCAAAGTGGATCCTGAGCCTGCACTCTGCCTGCTTCACTTGTTCATTATCTCCCGCACCCATCTGGCCTGCACAGTTTTTGTTTTTCTAATGAGTTGTTTGCACCCAGTTGATTTTTCGTGTTTACGTTACTTGAATCCCCTCTTTGAAGCGTTAAATGGATTCTGATCTTTTTTTGCTGTGATCAGGTTATTTGCCTAGAGATTCCTTGTGTTATTTGCCTAGAGATTCCTTGCGGAGCAACGTCAGCATGAAGCTCTCGATAGTTTGGCAGAACTGGCAGAGGGAATTAGAGAAGTGGAATCGAATAATAGGACTCCTTGTTTTTACCTGTTGAGTGGGGTGAATGGGATAGCATGTGTCAGTGTGAGATAATGAATGTCTTTTCCTACCTTAGCTTTTCTGCGTTATCTGTAGAGTGCAGGTTTGGGAGGTGAAGCATTTTTTCGGCTTTTATTCATTCACCAGAAAGATTTGGTATACGGTTCAGGTTTTGTTCCTGTCAGCCCTATTAACTGGCCTTATTGGCTGGATTGGTTTATGAGTTCTCCTAATGCTGTTCTCTTTAGAATGTAATGTAACGTCAAGTCAGGGCTTATTCTATTCTGAAACAGTCAGATGTAAATCTTAGTTGCAAAATAGGAGATAATCTGACTAAATTGTTATTGTCGATCCCTTATAGGATTCTGAAATGACCCCATCCTACCTCCGTTCCCTTCCCCTGGAACCTGGAGAATTTTTTTTTTGTTTTTGTTTTTGTAGAAGGGGCATACAATCTAGATCTTAGAGATGAGATGCTAAGAATTGTAATAAAGATTTGAGATGGCCAATATATGAGTTTTTTATCTGTCATATCATGCTATTAGTCATGCTTACATGGATTAGATCTATTTGCAGATCAGACAAAGATGAGAACATGTAATTGTTCTTTGCATGACTGACATGATAAATTAAGACGAATTCTTTCTTTTGTTCACCATTGTTTTTGTTCATAATGAGTATTGTGTATTGGAGAAACTTGTCAAATGGTGAACAGCTGACAGGCAAGATAAGATAAGATAGATAAGAAAAAGTGTTTTGTCCTCAAAAAGTAATTCAATTCACAGTTGATGAATCACAGGATAGGCCTAGGCAGGGTACTTCACACTGACATGTGTATTGACAAAAACTCCCATTTAATATCTTTATTGGACCAAAATACATGTAAATCTAGAAATCTTCAATAGATATTAGTAAATATGACATCAGTTCTTAAACACAGCCATTTGGATATTTTTGTTCTTGAAAGTTGAATGAAAGTTGAAAATGTTCGCCATTTGCTTGGGGTTCTCCACAGCATTTGTCTATAAGTATACTACATTTGCATTGTACTGTCTTGTCCAGAATGCTCCCAGCTGCCCTGGTGCCAGTAACACACTCAAACAAAGGTCATCAACAGTCAACACTGCAGCTTCCTCAGCCAGCTCAGGGTTCCACTCCATGGTGACCCTTGACCCCTCAGCTCAGGTCTTTAGGTAGGTCTAGCAATGGACAGACAATCTGATCATCCAGTACATATGTTTCATTAATTTTTTTCGTAGCACTTCTGAAGATTCTTTCCTGCTTTGTTGACTATTTCTTCAGTTCTTTCCTACTTTTTCTTATTATTTCAGTTCTTTTCTGCTTTGTTCACCACTCCTTCAAGTCTTTCTTACTTTGATAGTTTCCTGGTAGTTTGCATTGTGTCAGTTCTGAGGTAATTTTTAGATAAGTTTCCAGGATCACGACTGCAACATGAAATCTCAGGCAGGAAATGTTAATGATTCTTGCCATGGTTTGTAATAGTTTATATAACTATCATAATCAAATTAAGCATGTAGAAAAACTTTGAGGAACCACTTACTGATTCTTAACAAGAAAAATAAGTTGTATATGATGTGTTTTGACAAATTTACACTGACACCCTCTCAAGTACATGTGTCACACCAAATCAGTTAATTTAAAACTTTCATCCTCTTACATATTATGTCAGTGGGGACATTTGAATCACTTATGTCTTTCTTGTACAGGTTACCTGCCCACATAAAGGCCCAGCTGTGCATGTTGCTGGACCCGCCCAATGCAAGGGGAAATGACTGGAGAATGTTAGCACAAGCCCTCACTGTAGACAGGTGAGTCTTTATTGTCACCCCTGAAAATGTGGATCCTTTCAGATATCACTGTGCATATCCTATGACTGTGCTATGTTATACACTGCTCACTGACTGAGCAAAGCATCCGGTTTGTTAATAGGGGGAGGAGCTAAGTAGATAGAGTAAAATAAAAAGATAAAAAAATGATACAGAAAAATGTCATACATGACAAAATGAGTAGATCTAGTTGTAGTTTCCAGCATTTATATATGAATTATAGCGTGTCTTTAATGGATTTTGATTTAAACAGGAAGATAAGTTTTAGAAATAAGAGATGAATTGTCTCTAGAGATAATTTCTTGTATTGATCATTATTTACGGCACCAAAGACATGTTGACATCTCCTCAAATATCACACCATTTTAATCAGCCTGTTTTCTCTTACAAGTTTGACAATGGGGACATTTGAGTCACTCATCATGCCTATCTCATCTTTCCACAGATATATCAATTATTTCGCCACCAAGTCATCACCCACAGAGCACATTTTGGACCTGTGGGAAGCCCGGCACCGAGAGGACACAGCTGTCACAGATCTGATGAACATCCTGCGGGTCATGGGCCGCATGGATGCTGCTGCTGTCTTAGAGAAAGATAATGGAAGCTGGTTATGATGTGGGCAACTCCCACCACAGATTTCAGCTCGGGCTTCATTTTTTCTGTTCATTTCAAATGTTGGAATTTACTTGCTCTCAACAACCTTTACGGTCTTTCTTGGGGACAGGTACTAATATTGTCCTGTCCTGGAAGAAAGATATGCATCAGTAAGCCAAGGGAGAAATAATTGTGCACTCAATCTTGACAAGACTCTTGCAGTCCAAAAATGAAACTTTCTTCTTTTTCCATGAAGGATGTTCTGCTTGTATTTGTGTTATACACAGAGATGTCATATTCATGGTCAAGCTGATGCTAGGTCACTCAAGAAAAGACTTGTCCAGTCCCTGTTCATCTTTCGTACACAGCTGGCAAAAATCTCCCATGATCAAAAGGACCCATGTAAGCATTAAGTGTAAAGGAGGCAGTCATGTTTCAGTGTCACTGATATTCTGTAGATCTACCCTGCTATCCTCATGTGGATACTGCAAACCTGGTTAAAACTTCCATTGAAGTGAAAGTGAACCAGATTGCAGGTCAAGATAAGTGAATGTGCTATACATGTATATTATCAACCAGCCCAATTCTGCCATGTTGTACTCATCAACTTATATTGAGCATCTACTGGAATATCAAAAATGTCCACAACTTATCAATATCATTATTCAAATGATTCTGTGGCACTGAGTGAGGTTATCACAATGACTGCATTGACTCCCTGGACACTTTCAGTAGTCAGTCCTGCTGAAATCATTGCCATGATTACCATTCTACAGATCACAACCTGGAATTCAGTGGGAACTCATGACTATGTGCTATGCACGGTGTTGCATTACATTGTTTCAAGAAGCATTGGTTTCCATGAAAGGGTTCAATGTGTTTGAAAATTTATACACGTCGCATTTCTTCAGAGATGAAACAAGGGATCACCGTGTTGAAAGTATGAATCTGCATTGTGTGCTTAGCCAAGCTGGAGGAAAGGTGTATATTCCTTGAACTGTTCCCCAACTTGTAGCCTTGTAACTTCTGTTAGCTGCTACTGTGTCCCTTGACAAGTGAAGAGCTGGGTGATTTGCTCACCTCTCAAGTTTCTCTTTGTTTTGTCTATACATCTATGCATTACGTTATCTGTTCAATGTGAGGTGATAACTGCGATCAGCTTGGTCCACTGCTTATTCACTCTGACTAAATTCAAAACCAAAGGGAAAACATTAGGATATTTAGTTTTCATTCACAATTATCATCTAGCAGTATCTTCATTTCACACAGAGGCATCATGTTTTCACGCGAGTGCTTCACCAAAGAAATTTGTTGTTGCTGCTGTTGTGTCAGTATAGAAGAAACACTGAAAAAGCACTTGAAAATTTTGTTCTTATAAATGATTTGACTTCCTGCAAATAATTCATTTAGATAAGTGATATTTACTGCCCAGAGAACTTAACTTACTGGTTGAAAATCACGTCTGAATTTTATCAAAAATTCAGTTTGTGTTTATCACCACATAAAGGGCGTGAACAGTTTGAAATATTTCATTGAATAATATGTTTAGCTGGATTTCTGAATTGTGAATGGGAAGTGATGATTAAAAATCATCAAGTCTGTACCGGTATATGTTTGCTATTTTCCAAGACTAAATTTTTTTTAAAAATGGACCTCATAATGTGTTCCCTTTACCAGCATTTGACACTATGACTAAACATCAAAAAGTGTTTTATGAAAAATAATGTTGATATTATATGTGAGCAGTTTACTGCAATTTCAATAAGTCATATATTTCTGGACTCCAAGTCCGTTTGTGAATTAATTTTATTTAGTCAATTGAATGATGTTATCCTCACCAGATAAATGATAAAAGTCTGCATGACAGACTTACGACTTCAGTGTGAATAAGTGCTATTGTTTCATCTCAAAGTTGTTGTCTTATTTGTTGCTGTGGTATGTCACGTGGGACTTGTATTTGTAGACAGTCTGTTCCTCGTCTCCAGGACTCTATGTCCGGGTCGGGGAACCCAAGTCAAAGTGGTGCTGTGATGTTACTAAATATCAAACGTTAACTATGATTATAACTGCGATGTCATTTTCAATTCTTGCTTAGTATTTATTGGCATTCTTTTGAGAATGATTCTTGTAAATGCCTGTACATAAAATGGTATCCTAAACAAGTGAAATGCATCACCATTTTGCATGCTGTTGATGTGGATTATGCTTGACACCTTCTGAGAAACTGAGGCGCTAGGTGCACTGTACTGGTAGCTGACTTTATTCAGTTTTGTTTGATATCTGTTTATCATTTCTGTATATCTCAGAATATTTTGCAACGTTCAACTCAAATTTAGACAGGTTCACGATGTTTACTGTTTTTCACTTCAGAGGACATAACACTCTGCCATTGGTTAAAAGCAGTAGGAAGAAAATTGTCCCAAAAGACATGTAGTTACTTTCCTAGATATTTCAAATTGAAGTCAGCTGAGTTGTTAAAATAATGGGTCTACTTGTGTTAATGATTTGAAATTTGAACATCAGAAATGTCTATGGAAATTTTTACCCTTAAACAGCATGAAATTTTATATAGAACTGATAATTTTAAACTGAAATGTCATTCATCATCATTAAAGTGTGTGGTATCATTTTATTTCTAGTGGTATCTCAATATGGGAGACAAATCATGATGATTTGTTGTTTCTTTTTTCTTAGCTGGAGTTTGTGCCCTTTACTTATGAAAAAAAAACTTGTTTGGAAGCGGTCAGATTTATGATTTGATTAAGCATGTAAAATTTTTATGACTGCAGTGAGATTTTTCTTTTTTTTATTTTTATTTTTTAAACAGACAGACAACAATCTCTGCCTAATAAAAAATCTGAGTTTTAATGTTTATTACAAGTTTGTAAGTTACCATAAATCTTTATCTGATTTCACTATTTTCTTTGTAAACTTTATTTCTTCTTTTGGTGACAAGATTTTGAGAGATATATAGGAGCAGGTTTTTTTTTTTTGGCCCATTGTTTGGATTTTAAACATTTCTTGGTTTAATCTCTGAAATCCTGTACACCATAAGATACCTACATTGTTGTATTTTGAAGGTGTTTTTATGTCACTTTGATTGTTTTTGTTTTTTTTTTAAGTACAATTTTGTGATGTTCTTTTGCATTTATGGTATTCTAAAGCTTGGTTACCTTGTTTTCTTAATCGCTCGACATATTTGTATACATATTTTATCCATATGTTTGATTTGGTTGAGCGTATAAAAATGGATTGGAAGCTTCGAGTACATCATGAAATGTTTGAACCAGTTTGCTTGCTTGAGTCCTTGCTTGCACAAGTCCTCTGTGTGGCTAATGTTGACTAAAGTGGAATGATTTTCTAAATTTTGCATAAAATCTGATACGTCTCTTAGTCCAGTCAAACAAATCTTGTTGATTACAATTTAATGAATATCGCTTATCTTTGTACAGCGCCTAGAGCCTTTTCAGGGATTGGGCGCTTTATAAATGATCTTATTATTATTATTATTATTACAAGTGAAACTATAAGCACACCTTTTGAGAACTCAAAGAGAGAACTATGTATGCAGTATTCAAGCCTGAAATTGAGCAGATTATATGTAATATAGCCTATAAGATGATTTATACATATTTCGTCTCAGATTTCTTTGATCTCCATCAGCAAATGGTGAATGATGCTCTAAGCACTTTCATTGGCTGAAACCATGAAGAGCTGCCTCGGGATTCAAATCATTCAGTAAAAAGAAATAGTGCTTGAATTTAGCAGCATTCAGTTGGCAAAGTAGTTGGACTCTTGAAACCTACAGCATTAAGTAGTTGTAACATTTTTACCTCAGTGTTTTCAGTACCTGATGAACGGATGACATTCAGATGGAAAGTTTATAGCACTATAATGGTACAAAATATTTCACACTATGACTACGAGCTTCTGTTTTTTTTTTTTTTGTCTTTTTGTATGACTTAAATCAATGACTTGACCATTTCAGCAATGGCTGTTTCCATTTTCAGATCTGTCTAGACAACTGTTTAGCAATAATTTGCAAAGATCTTAGTTTTTTTCTCATAACTTTTTTTCCACATGAAATTCCACATTACATGCTTCAGCTCTTGAATGAGAGTGTCAGTCACAAAACATGTACAATGTACGTGTATGTCTTACTGGGGAATAGGAAATCATATTCTTTACTATGAATTCTCAGTTGTTGCAGATCTCATGAAGGTCTTGCAGAGACACATGCTTTTCCAAGGGTGCTATAATTAGTTACTGAGTCATTCAGTATAAGTTATTTATGAATGATAAGCATGTTTGACATCAACCTTAACATGTGAAAGAATTTCTGAAAAGACTTTTTATCTTTTCTCATATAAGAGAACAGTCTTCTGAAGCATCCAACAAATGCAGTTCATTGAAATCTAGCAGCCATAGCAGATAGATGGAATTCAAAATTTATGAAACATTTCATATACACTATGGGACATTTTTCTTTTACACATTTACTGGATGGAAGTAATCACAGGTTGTATTCTAAAAGATATTTGTAGAAATACCAAAATAGTCCTTCTCTAGGCATAGCTATGACGTTATTATGAAGGAGGACCAAAGCCTTCAGTCTTCATGTTCAAGATGGAGGGAAAAAAACCACAAAAGAAACCAGTCTTGAACAGGAATCAACCAAAAAAACAAGGATCAGTTATCTTGATATGCATAGCTTTAAATTTATTCCATTTATTTACATACTACTACATGTATGTGTTTTTCTCTGTTATTGATTAATGATATCAAGCAGGGCCAGCCTGCTTGAAGGACATGTAATTTTCTTTTGTTTTTGTAGAAAGGAGCCAGATCATTTCTGGCTGAGTGTACGCGTAAGTGTATTGTTCTACCACCAAACTATTTCTGTTGTGTCTTTGTCAGATTTCAGAGTGATTGAATCAAAGTTGTTTATGAGGTAGAAATGGGCCATCCAATAGTCATTAGTATAGTAGAGATGCCATTCTATCGCTGTCTCGCAAAGTGACCCGTTATGACATAACTTCCTTCTTTTTAAAAATCCTTGAGTGGCATCTCAATATGGCTAGGTCTAGCTCAGAAACTTACTCTCTTTACAAGTGGTCTTTAGCTTGCCATATTTTTTTTTTTAAAAGCCTTTCTGTATTTGTCTGTATAAGGCATGAATTGTCTCTGTGTAGTCTTGCAAAAGTAGTTCAGATTGTAATTTCTGAGCTGGTTTTGCTCTATAGCTGTGTTGGTCGAGCATTAGTCTCACTCAATTGTTTACTCTGCATTTTATGTTGTCTTCTCACCTGGCAACTATTTACTTTTTTATATGTTATGTTTTCACCCAATCTGTACAGTGACTAAGACTGATGCGTTCATTTCTAAAATGCACTTTTGCCTTTTCTCTCTCTCGCTCCTCTTAACATATTTCTCCTAAATTTTGTTTTTGTGATGTGAGAAAGGGTAGTTTTGAGAATGATTGTGTATTCAAAAAGCAAGTTGTCTGTCATGTTCCACTGTCATTGGCTTGCTACTACAGTGCTCTTGATTTGTACATAGCCTGTCAGTTGTTTCCTGTCAGTATTCCAGTTATTCTTTTACAAGAAGAAAAACATGCTGTCTTCTTTGATTTTTAACTATAGCCCCAGGTGTAGCATTTTTTCTTCTATTTCTTGATATCCAAGATTTTGAATGGATGTTAGGCGGACCCTCCATAGACGTCACATGGCACACAGCACATGAACCTGTGAGAGACCGACCACTTCTTTGGGACCTCAAAAACCCGGAGTATCACAACAAAGATCAAAGAAAACAAGTCTGGGAATATATATGTATGATTCTTATGTAGTTGAAGAACAATGTCTCATCTCTATGTGTCATCAAGGAGCAGAAAGTTCGATGACTCTCCTCTACTACTACTCAATAGAAAATGTTTTCTGCACCACATGGGGTCCGCCTTAGAGATTTCTGCCTTTGGTTAAGAGCTACTGTTAGAGAAAATATAAATCTTAACAAAATGCAGATGGAGAAAACCCCAGAAAAGTCAGTTCTCGCAAAAAAGAAACAAAATCAGGGGAAAGGAAAATGATTATCAACTTTATCAACTTTTTTTTTGGCCCTCTAGGTCTTGCGTCACTGGCAGATTGTTGATTTTTCAATAATTTAGTCATGAGGTTTGTAATGTCACATTTCATATTATGCTCACTCTGACCGAAGGAAGCTTGGACAATCTTAAAGAGTGTGTGAGAAACTAAAAATCTCTGTAAATGTGACGACCTCTGTAAACAGCCTTTCTTTGTGTGTGAGCAGCTTCCTTGTGTCAGAGTGTGGTGGTTGATGCTTGGTACAAAACGCTATATAACAAACATTGCTACTCCATGTTCTGTACAGTGAAACAAAAAACATTGTGTACATACAACTGCAGAAGAAAATCTTTTAAATAAATGTTTGAAATCAGGCTTTCAATCTTTCTTTGTGCATGAATGGGGCCGGGGGGAGAGAGAGAGAACCCCCCCCCCCACACACACACCCACACACACACACACACCCACACACCCACACACCCA
>JBCAUA010000012.1:317638-332062 GCA_038406235.1 Peronia verruculata | reverse complement strand
GCCGCCTTGTATGCTTCCCAGGAAGCTGAGAACGTTTATAAGTGCCTTCTTTGGGTCTGTCAGGGTAATAATAGATTATAAAGTGCTTAGAGCCTGTAATTACAAGGACAAGCGCTATATAAATACTCTCTATTGTGATGATATCTCTTCGCATGATGATTCTTTCCCTCCAACATTGCAATTCAACATTATCCATGTTTATCTTTCAAGACATTAACTCTTAAGCTATTCTTTTTTTTTTTTGTCATTGTTTTTTTTTTTCCTTTCTCATGGTTGGTATGAACAATAAGCCCAGAATTGTTGCCCTCAGCCCCACAAGGTTGAATCATATCAAAATGATGGGAAATGGAAGAAGACTCACAATAAATAAAGAGAATTTAGTAGGTGACAGACAGCAGAGTCAAAGCTCTTACAATCTCCATCCATATCTTGGTTTGAATTTCCTGTTCGCTAATCATAACTAGATCTAGATCTAAAACTAGATCTAGATCTACTAGACTCATCACCATCTGAATTTGTATCTAGATCTAGAGTTCTTGTGACTTTTCAGCCAAAATTGGCTGTGTTTTCGTTGGAAAACATGATCCATTTATATTGTTTACATACACAGTTGCCCACAGCAATGACACAAGTCAGAGAAAAACCAACAACACATCGATAGAAAAGTAAAATACAATCGTAATTCCCTCCAAAGCTCCAGAAGACAGGTTATCCAACATAAACTTCTGAGTTAAAGCCTCGTACTTTCAGTATTTGTCATATTTGTATTGGATTTTCACATGACGCTGTGTGCGGTACCAAACACTTACGCGGAAGTCTTTTTGATACATACTGCAGCACCAAACAGTTAAGGAGTTAAATGCACTGTCTGGATGATTCAACAACATCTCCTCACTGTCAGCTATTCTATCACTAGTTATGTCATTACACTGAACTGAAACTAAAATTCTAGATCTCAAAACGGCTTCAGATCTCCCAAATCTGAGACAAATTTTGTTTACAGATATCACATTGAAACATTACATGCTGACACATCTTTGTTTTCATTTCAATTTCAGTGTATTTGCCAAAATATTCTAGAAGTGCCACCATCTTATTTCCGTATAGGCTTACTTCATACCTGGAAGACTTTCTATGTGAAATACAATGCAATAACGATAACAATGTCATGTTGTCATTTCTTGAACATGAGTAAATACCCTTGTGAAAAAATGAGAGACTTTTCATACATTATACAAACCAATAACAATGTAATCATAATAGTGTCATTTCTTCAACTTGAATACATGTCAGTGTGGGAACAATGATATTCCAACATTTTCTACGGACATTTTCAGAGCTGTTCAAATTTTCTTTTCAAAGAACTATCTGATATGCTGAAACGCGGATAAATTCTACAATAATGGGTTCATTCGCAATTTCCATCATGCAGATGGATTTCAGCATTCAATGATTACTTACATCATATGCTCCTGCCTTGATCTGAGCATACAATCTGTGCTGGTCCTCATCCCAGAAAGGGGGGTAACCCACAAGCAGAATGTAAAGCACAACCCCTGAAACAATTGAATCACTCATGGATTAGATCATCTGGTCAATCTATTTGTTAGGAAATCTCACAGACTATGTAAGTTAAAATGATCATGTTGTTGTCAACAGATGATTTAATACTAGAACATAAAATGATGACTTCCCCAAAATAGATTTGATATGTTTACCTATTGAAGGAAATCAATAATTACAGCCTAGATCTTCAAGAGTCTGACACATATTTTAAAATATGTTAAGTCCATGACTTCCTTTTTTTATGGGTAATTTTTTATCGTAGATTGATATTCACCTAAGATTATATTTCCACAGAATGACATAGAAAATCTATCCACAAAACTAATTTGTATCACATTATCACATTTACATAATATATGAAAGATTAAAGTCTCTAATTCGTGTTGGAAATTATACATTTCAATAAAATGAAAATGAAAAAATAAGTAAAGAAATATGTAAGTAAATAAGAAAATCAATTAAAAAAAAAAAAAAAAGTAAACAATAAATAAAATTCAAAAGAAAATACTCTAAAGAAAACATACCACAAGCCCAAATGTCCACAGGTTTTCCATATGGATCTTTCCTGAGGACCTCTGGAGAAAGATATCCTGGTGTGCCAGCAAAGCCTGAGAAAGTGAAGGAAGAAGGAAGAAAATAAGTTTTATATTACTAATAAACATAATATCATGGAAGTCACGGCTACAAGATAAATACAGAGCTCTGACCTGTTGGTTACAAGCCATCAGCAACTCAAAGATCAAGCTGCTTATATCCTGAGGGGTCAGTAAACTCCAAGACAGTGCACTACTTCCAAATGTTCCCAATACATCTCTAAATGTATTTCACGAGATGCAAGCTCAGTTCTTTGTTGCCCTATCTCCATTTTGGGCAATTTGGAGAGATAAATGTCATGTGAAAAAGGGGATAGTAAATTTATCGTATACTGGAATCATTTCACTTGCCCAAAACAGGTAGATTTTAAAAATCAAGCTGCTTATATCCTGAGGGGTCAGTAAACTCCAAGACAGTGCCCTGTAAAAACAGTTGCTAAACACAACTCATCAATTTTTTCAAAATGTGAAAAATGGAGATAGGGCAACAGAGAACTGAGCTCACAAGATGATAAAACTGAATGTTTCTCAAGTCAAAGAAATGTGTTTGGTGTTCTATTCTGTCGAATACACATTTCGGATCAAACACTTTTTTTACTTTATGTCTTTAGAAAAGCACATCTTTGGGCCTTAATGTTGTGTGTCCAATTTCGGGTGGACGCATTCACCAGTTTGGGAGTCCATAAGCCTTTCATGCGATTTGTTACAGATTTATAGTATAGATGAGGTACTACCAGGATTGTGTCCTTGCATTTGCAAGCCAATACAAAATTGTCTCCCCTTCACTATGCGGTGAAACCTTTTCACTTGTATAATTTCTTCCCATCACCCTTTGCATGATACTTATCCACCTGGTTCCATTGAATGAAATTTGTTTTGGTGCAAAAATAGAAACATCACAAACAAATGATAACTTAATCATGAAAAGTTCCTCATTTAAGTATTTTAATATTTGTGATAAATAATGTCGGATCTGAAACAATCTAATGCACTTTTCTTTTTCTTAAATTGTATTTTCTAGATCTTGGTGTTATGATTTTCAACACTTGAAAACAGTAAGAGGAAAAACTGACCTAAATCGCATGAACTATCTGTCATAACTCTGAAAATTTCTCAGCTGACATAATATTTAAAACATTATATATTCATCTTTTTTGGTTCACATAATGTAAAAAGATGAAAATGTAGGTCGATCAGTTTTCTGTTACATGATAATACAAATTGGTAACATCAAAACATTTCTAATATTAAATTGTCTGAATAACAAAATATAAAAAGAACAAATAAACATCAGTATATTTCAGTTCATTATGAATTTGATCTACTTGTAGAAGTACACATTTTCTGAGTAGAAAAATTCCCTCTCATATATAAGTACATTCAGTACCACATTTGTTACATTTAATGCTGGCTACTACTCGTAACTCAAATTCCTCATGTGACAGTCCAAATTCCAAACCCTTACGGTGATGTAAACTCTCAAGATTATGCACCTTTTTTCAGCTGTTTATATTCAGCTTAGACAATTCAGCACTTGCCATTATCCGAATTCTTTGTGGGACCAGAACTTGGAGAGCTATTTGTTGTAAAATTAAAATGGGATGAGAGATGCAAGATGCTTTGCTCAATCTGTATACATATTACTGTAAAACATGGAGACATCTGTTCTGTGTGAAAGCAAATAAGAGTGCATAAGAAAAAACAACACACTAAGGGTATTATTTTTACTCTTTGTAACAATTATTGAATTGGTTTCATTTGTCTCAAGGAGTTATTCCTGGTCAGTCATTTTTCAAAATTAGTTTTTTATTCTTGGAACTTATTTTTTGATTCATTTCACTGATATGACCAAAAAAATTTCTAAGAGAAATAAAAAATGACAAGGTTCATAAAGGTACATGTAACTTCACTTATTGCACCAGTGCTGCTTTCCATATAAAGATATTTATATCAGCTCAATGTTAGAAGATGACCAATTCAATGATTAGTCATGGACATTAATTTCAGGGTGAATACTCTGAGAATACACATTGAGTTAACTTACAATACCTTAAAAGAAGAAAGTATATGTTACTTTTTCATTTAAATGTTACTAAGGGCACAGGAAAAGAAAAACAAAACAGAAAAGATATGATGTGATGATAATCACTTTGAAAATTTAATGGCGAGTTCTTCAGTTATAGTTTGTTTTTGGTTTTACGGCAAATCATGATATATTGTAATCAGACCTATTGTCATATTTTGGTACTTTATTTCAGTGAGAACCAGAGGATCTAAGAAACATCAGCAAAACGGCAGCAGAGTAGCACAGTGGGGAAAAAAAAATATTTACATTGCAAAAGGGACAGGCACGATAAGAAAATACCTTGCTCAAAACTCCACACTCACTGCTTACTTTCAGCATCATGGACAAATTAGCTGAACCTTTACAAATCTTCACATCCATTTTGATCATTATTGTGATGTGAGGGATATTTAATGACTAATACCTTTCCTTTTTCATGAACAAGTGCACATAATGAATTCTCAATCATAAAAAAAAAAAGGAAATCTTCTGCATCCTTTCTGACTCTGCATTTGTGTGACAAGATGCATTGATAAATTATCCTAATTTCAATAAAAACTGGAGATTTTCAGTCTATTACACATCTTGAAAATTGTTTCATATTGTTTCTGTTCTTACCTTTTCAAACTCTTGGTTAACTAACGGACCACATTCAGAAGGATTAATTTGTAGATATCGTTTTTCTATTTGTAAAATTTCTAGGGAATTCTTTGGATATCAAAATAAGTAATTAATTTCTTTTTATCTGCCACTTTCTTTTGTAATGACATAGGGTGAAGAGGAAGAGAAAAAAAAAAGTTGAAAAACTTGTAAAAAAGCTGCATAAATCAGCCAACTTCAAATGGATTACTTCAGACTAGGGGATCATCTCATAGAATGAAAATGTGGTGGGCAAACTGTGTGAGCAGATGCAAAAAATATGTGCAGTCTTTGTTTCAGAGGAAGGAAAGTTTGGCATGGGAGACCTACATTTTTATCTGTCAAGTATCCCACAAGAGCTGGTCCAACAAAGCCTGGAATGGTGGCTAGGCCATTGGTTATACCACAGAGAATGCCTGCGATGTCCATATATCATGTAATATTATGTTTGGTTACACTGACATACATATTGCATACAACCAGGTTAAAAGAGGCTGATGCCAAATTTTTCATATATGGGAGTTATCAGTTGTTGCTGGATAGGGAAATGAATGCAAAAAAATGATCTAGTCAAGACTTTACTTAGCCAAGATTTTGATGTTCAAAATGAACTCCTATGGCAGTATGGTCAAAGAATCTGGTTTTCTCAATAAAATCTTTCTGGGCATGTGACTATTTTTACCTGGTTATATGACATTTATATACAACAATAAAGACAGTGGGGCTCCGTGTGGTGTACAGACCTTAGCCAGGTTTGTCAGACAGGCACTAATAGAGACCCATGTTCATTTCTGAGCTGAACATTGATTGACAGATCAGGGAAAGATAACTTTGCTAGTGACCTGACCTACCTGACCTGAATGCTGTTACACTGAGTGTTAAAGTCCAAGTGAGCCAGAGGTCAAGTCAAATGACAGGAAGACCAAGTCAATAATATTAATTTACAAAAAACAAGCCCGTGTTTTCATATTGCTGAGATATAATTTATTTAGTGACCCAAAGTCCTTTTGATTACCAAGGTTGAATTTAATGGAAATAAGCACTACTCTCCAACCTTTTGTGTAGGCCAAAATTAAGAAGTTATAAAGCAAGAGAGTGCAGAAAGAGAGTGAGAAGGGAGTGTTGATACTTGAGGTCAAATTTCTATGCACATTCCTAATTTGAAGGTGCTACAAAAGAACTGCTGAACAATAAATTAATTATCATATTCTGCGAAAGTACACCACCTCCTCATCCCCCCTCCCCCTCCTTATTCACCCTTCCCCTTCAAACTCTCATTCCTCTCATTTCCCCCAATTTTTAACAAATTTACAAATTTGTTTCAAACTGCCTGTAATATTTGTCCAAAAGGAGTTTTCTATTCTTCAACGACCAGGGTCTTGGCAAAGTCTAACTTCAACCCTAACCTGTCCATATTTGGTTACAGCTCAGTATGGACATTCAGATTTCTATTGCTCTTGTCTGCCAAGCCATGACTAAGGTCTGGTATCAGATCTCTGTTCCCTATTCTCACCATCCACTTCAACGATGTACTCACTTTGTGGTTGGTGAGGTACCCGACAATTGCGGGCCCCACAAAGCCTGGGATCGTGGCCAAGGCATTAGTCAGACCCATTAGAACACCTGTAGAAAGGTGATGATAGCAGGTAACACATAGGAAAACACCTAAACAACCCTCTCTCTCTCTCTCTCTGTGGCAAGAATTGTGATCAATATTCTGTGAGCAAAATGGTGAATACAATCTCTGATAGGAGCACATAAATTCAATTTAACGTGCTCTATTTCCCATGTCTATAAGGCTAATAAAACAGAGATCTAAGAGTCAAAAGAGAGACAAAAAGATAGCAATATAATGGATACTACATTCAAGCTAACCTTGAAATATCTATCAGAATTGGGCTGCATACATGGAATGGAGTGGAGGTCATAGGTCACAGAAAATTATCATTTCTCGGGTATTTTAGAGTTCAGCTGGTTTGTTTTGATGATGTTAAATGGTGGTTATATAGATAAAACAGGAACAAAGAGATCAACAGCAGCCAGTTTATACCTGCGCAAAATTTTCTGCAGTGAACAATTCTTGCAAGCAAATTTGCTCTTTGTAAATAGTTTATGGATTCCTAAAGTTCACCGCTGACCAGAGATCCACGTCTAATATCTACAGAACTGTGCCTTTTCATATGTTTCATTTATTTATATAGTTTAAAGAAATGAAATATAGTGAATAATTCTCATATCTTGTAAGTTTCTAGCAATGGTTAATGGTAAATACAAATGGTTGCTTGTCAAAGTGAATCATTCATAAGTGCCAAATTTGAGAGATGTCCGGCATCAAGTGGTTCATAATCCAGAATTTCTAAGAAATGTCTAGCAATGAATTAATTAAAAAATGGTTTATATTTCTATACTGCATCTATACTGAATGCTTCATCTATAAATAGTAAATTAATTTACCTGCAAATTAAACAGCAATGTGTAGCTCCAATTGTAAACACCATAAACTCATAGGTCCAGACTGCCTCTTGTGGTAAATCACTCATACATATATAACTGACATAATGGCCACCTATAAACTGCCGGTGCTCACATCCAAAAATTATCCATCATAAAGTCTTAAGGTTCACATTTCTAAATTGCCACTGAAGTGAACAAATCATAACTGCAAATTCGGGGGCAAATACACAAAATTCATATCTCTAAATTGCTTCTTAGAATTGAAATGCTCATGTATGCACAAAATGGCTCTTAGTTTATCTCACAGCTCATAGAAATTGCTCATACCTGCAAACTTTGGAGCAATGTCCAGGTGGTTGACATTGTAGCCAGCCATAGTGCAGCCTCCCAAGCCTACGGACAAGGTCAGGAAGACCATAGCAAGAACGTGGTCACAGCCGACATAACCCACAACTACCAATAAGACACCAGGAAAGAGTGAACCTGCAAGGCAAATCAAAGCCACACATGATAATTATGTAGCATGAATTAACCTTAATAACAAATTCTAGCACAGGACTGAGAATAATGACTTTGTTATCAGCTGCAAGTTTATCATTCCTATATCTCTGATTTACTCTGATGAATAAAGCTATTTTAAATGGGCAATCTGTTCAGTTTTATAAATAACAGAAATATCAACACTCTCAGACACCCCAAAATTTAACCCTATAAGTCACATATAAAGTGTGCTCAGTTCAATGGAAGACATATGTTGATTCCAACTCAGACAGGAACAGGAAAAGTAGTGATGTGTCCCTTCAAAGTTAAGTAGGGAATAAAGAAAAGTGGCTCCAGATGAAACAATAGACTCTATAGTGTGCTGGTAATATAAGCCAGCATTTAAGTAAGAGATGCACCCTCACATGTTGCATGTTAGGTTATTCCACCCTACCTATAGTGTTAAAGAGTTTGCGTGTATTGCCAGTAGAGATGTAACCGTGACCTCTGAGGTAGTCGGCAGTGAAGCCTGAAATGTTCTGTAGCAGCCAGCACACAGCATAGGGCAAGGCTGATAGCAAGCCATTCTGGGAACACAGATCAAACAGTAATATAGGCAAAATAGAACTTGAATATAGAATAAACAGTATATAGCGAAAATAGAACTTGAACTTAATTAAACAGTAATATAGACAAAATAGAATCTGTACATAGATCAAACAGTAATACAAGCAAAATTGATCTTGAACATAGATCAAAGAGTAATATAAACAAAATAAAACTTGAACAAGGATCAAACAGTAAAATAAACTAAAATAGAACTTGAACTAAAATAGAAACAGTGATAAAGACAGGATAGAATTGTTAGAGTTTGTATAAAAACGGAGGAATAGTGCTGAGAATAATGCCTGAAAGAAACTCAAAGTGACCTAAAATGTTAGTATATGGAAAAGGAAATGTCTATAATATGTCCATTTAAATGTGAAATCATATGTGCAGTGCTGTAGTTGGCTCATATCTCAAGATGGTACAGACTTAAAGCATTTCCAGACAGCTGATGAGACATGTGGGTGACAGAGGTGGATGTGAGATGTAAGCACTGAGACTTAGGATCTAGAAACATGCTGGAACTACCAGACCACATAATAAAAGAAAGGTGAGAGTAAATTCTTTTGGAAAAATTGGCCAACAAACGATTGAAAACAAAAAGTCATAACATATCACCACATATATCTACAAGAACTGAGATTCCATTCCTTTCACAATGAATCACTCTAGAAAAGCAGTTGAAATATGTAAGTATCTAAAGCAAATGTGATAAGCCATTCTTTAAAATAAAATTGTTTAAAACGTGGTAAAAAATCAGAGAAATATGAAACGTAACACGATGAAATCAGGCACTTGTCAAACTGAGCCGACTGGAGAAACCATGTGTTTTTCAACAGTGAATGAATTTTTGATGCAATTTTTTTTCTTCACCAAGCCCTTCTATATCAATCCATTAAATGCAACTCAGAGCTAAGTTTACTGAAACAGATCCAGTAAAAGGTCAAAAATTGTAATTTTTCGGCATGACATTACAAAGATAAAGAAGGATTTACAAAAATGACCGACCATTTTCTTGCTAAATTCAGCTGCAGCAACAGGTCACCCCCAACGTCTTTAATTGCCAATATTTCAACTTCTACATAAGACAGAACAACCATTTTTGCACACACTGATAGGGAAAAGAATAAACTGACATTGACACCAAAAACTCCATATGCTCAAAATTTGTTGAGAGCCTGATTTCATTGTATCAAAGATGAAGACCTTCAGCGCTGGAAAATTCATTGAAGAATAACATCACAAAACTAGTTAGTTGTGAAAACTGAAGGCATATGTATGTGCCAGTGTTCCAGCTGATATACCAAAGTTGTTTTAGAATCCCTCAGTCAAATGGGATGATAGATATGTAAGAATCTTAAGTCTTTCATTTTAAGTTTGAGCGTCTTGACTTCAGGTGGAAAAGTCCAACATGTAAGGATTTTATCTATTTCATACTGACTCTGAGGAATTTGGATCAAGTGGAAAGACAGACATGTAATAAGCTTACCTCTTTCTTTCTGAGTCTGAACATTTTGTATTCAGGTGGGAAGACAGACAGAAGGGTCTTACCTCTTTCATATTGAATTTGAGAATGTCCTTCATGTACGTAGGCAGACAGGTGAGCAAAGTGTAAAAGCCCCAATTGTTAGAGAAGTGAGCCACAGCCAAGCCCCACACAGCTGAGCTAGAGAAGATCTGCTTCCAGGGTGTGGCAACTTCCTAGGGGGAAATTAATGAATAAGGGCATTAAAGCATTGAATAGTTATGAAATCATCATCATCATCATTATCCCTTTGACACAAAGCCAAACAGTTTCACGAAAATTTGGTACTCCATCAATTCCAACTTATTGTCTATAAATTACTTGTTAATTTTTAATTTCAATATACCGAGTGAGTTTCTAAGTGAGAGACTGGGTCTTACAGTTAAGACATTTTATAAATTAATCATAATCACAAAATTGCCCAGAAAAATAGTCAAGCAGGCTAGAAAATTTGGCTAGCAATGTAAGTTTATTTTATTGACTCAGTTCAAAAATCTTCAAACTGTTTTTCTACTTTTTTTTTATGCATCTGATTACTTGCCGGTGGACAGTCATCTTAATTCTAAGATATCTGTTGTAAAATGCTGATGATAATAATAATGATGATGATGATGTGTACTTCAAATAAAAAAACACAAGCTCTAAAGTAAAAATTCAATTTCACATTACAAAGTTAGTCTTCAGTCTTGCCAGCAGCAGGACCTCAATTTAATTATCTTTCAAGAGTATCCTCTGTTGTTCTTCGGCTATTCTGAATGTCTGCAGCACAAAATCTAAGTCTCTAAAGCTCACCTCTTTCTTGCCTATAGAGCTCTCAATGTAGTCCCGCTCTGAGGCGGATATTCTCGGATGTTCTGCAGGTGTGTTAGATATAAGCAGCATCCATGCCACAAACCAGACACAGCCAAGAGCACCTGGAGAAGAAGACAGACACCGAAGGTAACAGGTGGCATAAAAGCATCAATCACACAGAGACATATTACATGGATACTCATTCATCCATCCATCCCTTATGCCTGACAGCCTTTTCAACTTATTCACACTGACTCCACTGTCAACCTCTAAAAGAAAAAAAGCAATACAGAGGTCATCTATTTGAATCCTCACATTAAGTGAATGTGTTCAGAGAATATGGGCATACACAGAGAAATTCATCCAAAGGCTGACAAGGCTAACAATGACTTAGAAATGACTTAGGATGTCAGTAATAATATAAACACATGAAGTACATAGGCTAAGAATAGCATAGGTTAGTGAGAACAAATAAAACATCACAAAAATATTTTCTTTTCAGGCAATGGCCTAACGCAATAAGCCATGGACAGGAAATGACTCCACCATGGGATGAAAGCAGGACAAACAAAGGAACCAGTTAAGTAGAAAATAATTCAGGGCTAGGAACCAACATCAGCAAACATTCCAGGTTTCTTTTCACTGACATACATTTTTATTTATTATGAGACATCATTTCTTCATCATTCTTTCTGAGGTATTGGGTTAATCCTTTGCCCACAGGCCTTCGTTGTCCATGCAGGGCTACATTTCATCTATTTATACCTTGATCAGAATTTTACCGTTAAGTGTACCCATCATGTTAGGCACAATATAACCGTTATCATGCTGATGTGCTGTTAAACCCCAACACAAACAAACAAACCAACAGCCCTTTGTGATAAGCACCATCACAGGTGAAGCAGAGTAGACAACATGTTGCATGATGTGAAATCATCTACAGATTCTACATCAAATGTGGTCTAAGAAAGATGTGCAGAACACAGTGACCAGAAAGAATCAAGAACAGAGAGCTGCTGGGAAAGGACTAAGCAGGTACCTTAAGAGAAAGCGACTTCAGATGGCCATGAATATGACATATATCTCGGGGCCGGTCAAAATGAGACTAAGTCGGTGGGCTAGAACCAAGAAATCTGGCTTTGAATGTGATAAGGGGGCTCAGATATCAAATTTTTTTTTAATGCAGAAATTGAAAGTGCATTCATTTCTAAACCTGACAGTGTAGGTTTCACCCTTGATTAAAACATATTACTCCATTAAAATCCAATTTTTGTGAGGTAGGCATGTAGATTTATGTGTTTGACTGTGCATTTAAATTCAATTTTCTTGGAATTTCGGCCACTGCTGAGGGGTTCCCCCTTTGCCTTTTTAAACTGCAAATATCTCTGGCTAGAATAAGGATAGCTCAAACATGTTTCACCAACTGAAAGGTTATGAAATAAGCTTTCACATGATACCGAAAACCCCATATGGTGAAAAATTGACATACATCTCATTTTGACTGGCTGTGAGACATATGCTAAAAAGGCTAGATAACAGCATTACCAAACAAGTTTTAGAATGGAATTCACGATGGAAAAGGGGAATGGAAAGAGGAAAGATTTCCTGGAAGACAGTGAAGTAGGAAGCAGTTGTTACTCATAGTATAAAATTGTAAAATTGACTCAGGCTTGGTCTTTCATCCAGGGCCTGTACCCTGGTCTCAAATGGGCAATACTGATGATATAAATAAGTCATTACATACAATATCACTAGCATGATAAAGATGCTGATATTATTCAATGCACTCTAAGTGTATAACAATGTTGTTAGGTGTGTGAGGGCTAACAGTAACATATTGGGATAGGCAAGAACTCAACAAGCTTAGCAACTCTGACCTCAATAACACCCACACATAACATCAGCCTTTTTACAATTCTTCCACAACATTTAACAACTGAAAACCCCATTAGATGTCATAAAAAGCTTCTGTATGACTGACTGCACTAATGCTGCAATTATCTGATATTCAGCTATTCACGGACCATAGATGTAGAGGTGTTGTGAAGGCCTGGCTGACATAATACAAAACATCATACAAGACGAAATACACTCAGGTCATAGTCGGAAATAAGCTACCAGAAACAAAACTATCAAAAAACTCCAATATTCTAAAGGAAGTGTCTATTTATGCGACTGGTTCTACCTTGAACACTCATCACCTGCTCGTCAAACCTACATGTTAGTGTTAGGGTGGACTTGCGCTGGTTGAGGGTCCCAGAAGGTTAAGCCAGCGGAGTTGGTCTACTTCATTTTAGTCATTAAGAAAAAATGAACCGGCGTGTAGGGGAGAGGATTTTCTTTGTTTGCCAACATGTGGGACAGCGCTCGTGCTTTTTCCATTATCATCGTGAGTATTGTGCTGAGACTAGTCGTGTAAACAGACTCGGCCATTCTAAAAACTTCAGTCTCATTATTTAGTGCTGTTTGCGATACCACTATCAACACAGCCGACAAGACTTGTAGGAAGCGACACTAAGTTTTCTTTACTGTCAACAATCTAAGGTCTGTCTCAGACAATTTTCTGATCACTGTTGTACTGGCACCAGATAATTTGTTTATATATATTTATTTGCCCAATACTGTTCAACCACACGGAAAAAAAACAACATTATTTTATTTAATTTCATGAAATATTTTCCACAGTTAATTAGATGATAATTATTTCATGAAGTGCAGAACTTCTTATTCTCAGTCAATAAAATATGATGACTGAAGCAACAGGTGCAGAATATTTCTCCACCCATTTCATCCAAATGTGGGTGGCATCATTACCAGTCCACCAAAAACTGTTGTCTGGTGGGGTTTTGTGTTCATATACAAGTCAATCAACATTTTATGTACTAGAGACTCATGTCTGGTACATGAGCAAATGGTTTTTAAGAGTATAATGACAAAAAATGCCCTGAAATACTTTTTTCAGTGTCATATGGAGTTTTAGTCTGTCCAACTACCATATGAATATGTAGGTACTATTGCTTGGATAATGAAGTTCTGAAGTGAAATCATGCCGCTGGTAGGGCACTTTCAACTCTTTCCTGAAAACTAAATGGCTAATAGATTTTGTGTCAGTCATTAGCAATGAGGTGTCCCTGACCTAAATTAAGTACCTTGCATGTATTGTCAAAGTTTTGGGGATTATGTGCAACACTGATGATATTATACGGTTTTGCCAATCAGCTCTAGAGCAAAGGTCTATCACAGTCCTCTATGCCTGAACAGCTGCGCTCAGGACTGAAAAACTGGACCATTTTCAATTTTTTTCTCTCATTGTTCTTCCATGTCAAACATGACACAAAGGGCGGGGATCAAGGCTCCCCCATTTTCTTCTACCTGCCGCCAAATGTTCAGATGATTTATAGTTGTTTCAGTTACATCTGACATAAAAATGAAGAGTTTCAGGGCAAAACCTGACATATGCCATTTTTGAAAGTATTAAGTTATACCCCTCAATACTGGGAATGGTGATAATGCTATATGGTAAGAACTTTCCTTTTCACCAAACGTGACTTATCCTTCCTGAAAGACTTTAGAAAAGTCTAGTTCTTACTGATAAATTACTGACTACTAGAGAACAAATTTAGAAGTGACACGATGAAATCAGGCGCTTGTCAAATTTTGAGCATATGGAGTTATTGGTATCACTGTGAAGATTATTCATTTCC
>JBCAUA010000012.1:302780-317538 GCA_038406235.1 Peronia verruculata | reverse complement strand
ATCTATCTATCTATCTATCTATCTATCTATCTATCTATCTATCTATCTATCTATCTATCTATCTATCTATCTTCAGTAAATAACATAGAGATCTATCATTCAATACCGGTATTGATATCCACGTATTATGTGCAGCATTTGTGCGCATGGCAACACTGCCCTTCATAAAAAAAAACTAATTTAGCGGATACAAGAACATTCAGCATTGGAGGCGTACCGTAATTGCTCCAAAAAGGGTAACTCTAACAAGCGGCCTATAGATTGAAGTAAGAAGAGAATAGGAATGCAAAGACAGGATAGCAGTCTAGACTAGAAATATGTAGAAAAAAAATACTATCACCAATCAATATCGATGAGTTTTAGTTGCCCTGCCCAATGAAGTGATGCGAGAAATGAACGTTTAAGAGAGGGTATTATCGTCAAGAGATTTATTATTGTAAGTTTATCGTGCATGAAAGAATGATTCGTTTTCGTTTTCTTTTTCTTTTTTTTTCCCCCTCTTTCTTAAACCTTTCAATCCTAAGAAAGTAGGATTATCTCGGCTGTGAATGGCTTTGTGTGTGTGTGTGTGTGCGTGTGCGTGTGTGTGTGTGTGTGTGTGTGTGTTTAGAAAGTAAGAAATAGGAGATTTTGCCCGAACATCGCCGCCCCGCCTACTCTTTCTCGATTTTAAACCGCCAATGCCTCTTAACGTGTGTAACGTATCCGCCCTTATTCGAGAGGGCTACACGTGGGGCTTCCCAACCCAGAGGAAGCCACGTGACAGTTGAGTCTCTGAAAAATTGCAGGTTTTCGATCTCCGTATTTCGTGATGGCGGACCGACGTGAGCTTTCGCCCTGAAGCAGACACCCAATCTACATAACCAACGAAGTACTCGTAACGTAACGTCTGTTTGAAGCTGTGATGCTGGTTATTTTGTCAAATGGGCGATGTTGTTGTTGTTGCTGTTGTGTTGGGGTTTAACAACATGTAAGCACGATTACGGCTATATTGTGTCAAACATGGTAATATACGTGTACATGTCAAGAAGGATAGAGGGGAAAAAGCGGGACAGAAGAAAGGAGCAAGGAGAGAGAGAGAGAGAGAAGAGATGGCTTCCGTGGAATGTCGAGGATAGCACTCAATGGGAGACAGCTCACTGATGACAGGTTTATTCCACCTGCAGGTGGGAGCAGAAAACCTATTTATAAACTCTGGACCCCCGCGGTGGAATATGGACATTGTAAATTGCTAATAGTTTTACTGGACATAGTGTGAGACTTTTTATCTTATATCCCACTTCCTCCTATTGTCTGTTTAGCTTATTAAATTTAATGTTCATATTTGATTCATGGAGTTTGACCCACTCTTCCCCATGATAGACCTTTTAGTTTCCTCTAGATGCTAGGAAGACCAGATGCCAGATTTACCGAGGCGAATGTGAAAATGTTAAAAGACACCAATTTAAAATGACAGCTGACACGAGAACGCGCCAACATGGTAAAATCGCAAATATACCCATCGAATTCAAGATTATTTGTAATCTGTTCAATTTCATATTTTGTGCACTCTAATTTATTGTTTGCTTCACGAAAAAAATCATAGCTGATTAAATTTTCTGAAGGTTAGTTTCCTTTTCTCCCTCTCCCCAAAAACCTGTTAGTTCCTACCCTACTTCCGAGAAGACTAGACATCAACCAACCTTCTGCTTGGAGTAATGAGAGGATCATCGGACATAATACATCAATTCGAAAATATGAGGATGCACATAGATGCACACAATTTAACTCATGTGTTTTTTTTTTTTTTTTGTTTGTTTGTTTGTTTGTCTGTTTGTTTGTTGGTTTGTTTTGGTTTGTTTTTTGGGGGTTTTTTTTTTTCACTCTCCCTTTTTATTTTATTTCTTCTTCTTATTTTTTTTTATTATTTTATTTTCCTTGTCCTGTCACGTGACCTAATTCTGTGTCTTCCCAGACAGAAGGAAAACAAGACAAAGCGAACGTTGTCTGGCGTCTAATCAGCCTGACAGACAGAAGACAGACAAGCCTTAGACAGAGCGCCAGTAATGAGCCCGAGCGATCAATCATGATTACCCGTCCTGATTTTTTTTTTTCTTTTCTTATCTCTTTTTTATTTTAAGCTTAATTTATCTTTTCAGTGATTTCCCTGTTCCTGTTCTGTGGGCCTTGGACTACAAGGAGGGAATAATTCCACGTAAAGGGCACTGACGCTGTTAAATTGTGCCGCCAACTGTAACTTTGAATTTCACGGCTCCATGGACTGATTTTTCTCCCAATCCAGTTTTTCTTTACATATTCAACAACTTAAAATTTAATGTTGTTCTATATACGTCTTTCAGCGTCCTGGTGGAGGTTATCTCGAATATTCGATGTGGTTTTGCACTTTACACAGTTTATAAGATTTTCGTCCTTCGCGTACCCTGTGAAGAAATTTAAAAAAAAAAAAAAAATGGTGTTGGAAAAAACACATGTTAATTTGCGCGATCAAGCAATTAATCCAGATTCAGTTCGTATGGAATTATTCATTAAAATCGTTAGTGGAACTAGTTGTTAATTATTTTATTCAAGATTCAGATGGTTATTATTATTATATGAAATAGAAAAAGACTGTCCAACCGGCAACTAACTAAACAATTTAAAAAAGCGAATAACATATATAAATAACTTCTTCTTGGTGTTCAAATGAAAGTCAAATTTTCGAATCAAATTGGGCGAGGTAGAACTGCTACTGAATTTTATTAAAGCCTTGGAATATCGAACGATATACTATGAACTTAATAAAGCTAAACTTTCTCTCTCTCTCTCTCTCTCTCTCTCTCTCTCTCTCTCTCTCTCTCTCTCTCTCTCTCTCTCTCTCTCTCTCTCTCTAAGACGGCCAAAGAAAAATGAAACTGAGATGGCAGGGTCGTATAACAGGATCAAGTGGTCTTGTTAAAACAGTGCTGCAAGGAACAAAAGAAGGGAAGCCAAATAGACATAGATATCAGAAGGAAAAAGGAGCCGGCAACATCCGGAAACGAACTTAGAGAACATCTGCCAAGAGCCGGGCACCACTAGCTCAACCGCCAAGACTGACCACAACTTATCAAGAGACGCCATAATGACTACAGGAGGAGATAAAGACTAAGGAAAAGCTGAGGAAGATATTGCTACACTTAACAATCATGGCTTATTCCCTAATGCAATTCTACAAAGCTACCGGATCTGTTTTCTAACATATTAACATGTATGAACAGATTCTCAATCTCTCTTGTCAACCTAGGAAAGTCAACAGAAGAAAGAGAAGAATCTCCAGACTGTTACAATTTCCCAATGGCATGTTGTTGCCTAGATATCTCTTCAGGACCGCTGCATTTATTGTTGTGTAAGACCCATATCTCATACATTGCGAGCCAAAGATACTGCAGAGCACAGATCTTGATGCTCCTCTCAAATTGATTTTGTTCCCCATTCACTTGTCCTGGAGTATTTGCATTCGTTGTTTGTTTGATAAATGGAGGATTTGAGGTCCATATCCGGCAGATAAGCTGCAGTGAGCATTTTGCTCTGTCAGTGTCGCCTTCCTGAGACATATGTTCGCTATGAGAAATGAAGCTAACAATAGGTCTTGAGATCACCTCTATGGACGAAATGTCTTCAGATGTTCCCCAACCAGTCTACCTACACTTTGGCTTGCATTATATATAGGATGAACTTCGCACATTGTACTGCACTGTAAAAATATAAGATATTCAGAATCTAGCAATGGGTTCAAAAGCTGTATGTCTAGTCCAGATCAGTATGAGAACACTAAAAAAAAAAAAAAAACTTCAGTACTGATCTGGGTCAACTTGTGCCTGATGGACTATCACTTCACGTTTGATAATAACAAATCAACACTTCAAGTAGGGTTTCCCCCCCGGCCCCTTTCTATTCTTCCCGGCTATCTAACCAATTTCTCGATCCTCTGTTTCAATTCTCTCCCCAACAAGACCAGTGCATCAATAATAAATCCCAGTTACCGAGCAACACGACAGCCAGGACTGGCAAAGTACAAAAACCCACTACGAAATGTGGCCAATTCTGAATTATAAATGAGGCCTCTGGCAAGGGAAGGTCAACTCTCTAGTGGGTCAGAAAGTCACTTATAATCTCATGATATTGAACACAGTTGCTGCTTCATCTCTTGTAGATGTCATTGAGAAAGTAGAGAATTGAATCTGGGAACGCTTTCTCAAAAGCTAACGATTATACAGCGCGTCTTCACTCAAAAGACAAGTCCTCCTTCCAAAAACAAAAAACGAATCGTTCGTACGATAAAACACTTTTTTTCTTCTAGTATTTTCAGAGTTCTAAATATGTCACATTTATCTGAAAATGGATAGCACCTGACTGTTTAGCAGATCCAAATTCCCAGAGATAATGAAATTTTGCCCTATCCTCCGAAATGTCTGAGATGCCAAGGAAAGTTATAAATTATAAATCTATTAAAGGCTAAAGAACAACTTCAACAAAAAGCGAATGGGTCTGAGAGATTTTGGATAGATAAAAAGTCCTGAAAATGACAACTGATACACAGCTACCCTTTCTAAGAAATGACTGCCCCCGAGGATGCTGGGCGTCTTTTTCTACTCTGCACTTGGCGGATCCTTCATCGCCAAGGATAAAACAGCTGGATCTTACCAATTTCAAGAATGAATGTTAATAATAATAATAATAAAAGATAGATAGATTGTAATAGTAACAGATTGTACAGCACTCCGAGCCAGTACTGTACGAGGATAAACGCAATATAAATGCTCTCTATTATTATTATTATTATTATTATTATTATTATTACAGGTATTTTGTTTACTTTTAGCCACTGGTCTGAATTAGAATGTAGAACAACATGAAAGAGTTTTTGGAAAAGAGTATTGAATATCGTCATAAATCAGTATCCTGAAGATCAAAGACACACAGTCATTAACTCCAAGCAGCCTTTTAGAGGACACTAAACTTCCATCTGAATCGTATCTCAACTTACTGTTAATTAGGGTTGGCCTTGCAGTAATTTACAGCTATGATAAATATCTGCAGCTGCTTTGAGAATAAATCAGCCCATCCATGTATAATCATGTGCTCATCTGACAATACTATACATCTTGTCCTTACTAGTTAATATTCTATACATCTAATTATAGGAGCCAAACAAACAACAACAAAAAAAAAAGCGAAAATGCTAGAGAATAGATCTTAATGAAATATCTACGATAACATGTTTTCCTCGTATTTGCACCCTGAAATGCGATTCTTTCTTGAGTAATGTACCAATAGCACCAGAAACGATGCGTCAAATACCCACAGAAAAGACTACTTACGTGCAAACTATTGACAGTGTCTTGACTGCGGACATAAGTTTCTCTACCATCAATTAAGTCTACGTATCTGACAGAAGTACAAAAAGCTTTTTCTACGACAAGGGAACAGTACAACAGAGAAAGAGAGAGAGATAGAGAGACAGGATGCGTAACAGGGATGGGCTGGGCTGGGCAGGGTAAGGCGAGGTGGACTACGAACACTATGAACAAAACAGCTGATGGAGTAATGGTCATTGTCTCTAGAGAGTGATGGTCCCTATCACAGATGCAAGTTTCTCTGACAGCTACAATGAGATTTTATGGATGATCTTTCGTTGATCGTATTATAGAGGTTTCCCAGTTTTTTTTCTACAGCAGTTATAATAAAGTTACATGGGCCTATCCTTCACCATTCAAATGACCTTTATAATGAAATAAATCTTATGTAACAAATACAGTTATAATTCGTAAAATTTCAAGATTCATCTTCAGATACCAACTTAATAAGACGCTTTCTTAGCAATTACAGAAACTTAAAACTTGTAGAAATTAAAAAGTAACAACTCTTAGCCTACATGGTTCACTTTTTAGATGTAGTTATTTGCTTCAAGAACATTTTGACCACAAATTATCACATAATTTCCAAGAAGTTGATACTTCCACGGTTTATCTCTGCGAAACCACATATTACAAACCAAATGACATGAAATCATAACTAAAAGTGCTAGGAAAGTTAATTATGAGAAGTGCCAGGAATCTTAATTATGAGCCACTTTGTGTCATACTGCAGAAAATGAAGGAAACGCTACAGGATATAACAAAATGAAGACCAAATGCTGAGTACACACGTAGGTCCAACACAGAAGTAGGTAAGCAGAGGAGAATAACACAGGACCACAGCGTGGAGGAGGAATCTGTCCCTGTCCCTAGTTGGCGTACTTTTTTTTTTTTTTTTGTTTTACGTGTACATTATTTGCACTAAAGGGAGCACAATATCGAAAAAAAAAAAAACTCTTTATATTATCCAGCGTATTCACTGTATAAACATAGTATAAACTGTCTATCTGCTGCCCTGGGTTGTAAATTGTGTTTTCAATGCCCTATCATAACAGAGCTCTACCAGGACTGCGTTTCTTTCCACCTCCCACCCCCCTCCCCTACCCTTTTTTTTTTTGGTATGCACTGAGAGAGCTACTACACCTTTTCGTTTCTTTGCTTAAAACAAGAACAATATTCAATAATTTATGAACTGAACATCTTTCCTTGCTTCACAGTTTCTCTTTAAAAAAAAAAAAAAACCCCAGAAAAATGGACACATGAAACGAAATTCACAACTGACTGCCTATCTCCTACATATCAGTACAATACATAGTGTGTACGAAAAATTTAACTAACCCGTTTTCTTTGCAATCTCTTTTAAGGTTTACAAAAAGTGCGTCTGTTGTCAAGTTATTATGGCAGAATATGTTGGTTTTTGTTGCTGTTGTTTTTCCTACCATACGTTCTATGTTACAGTATGACAATTCTTTCAGTAATGTTTCCATTACACATCATCATTCGTTCATTAAATAATACACAACTACGACTTTAAAAAAGTAGATATATGCTATGCACACACACAATTAATATATATATTATATAAATGCTACTGTATATTATGCAAGAAGAAGAAAATCTACTCAATGCATATACATATCTGTCTATCATGCAACTAAAACTGTATTTAAAAAATATACTTTTTAAAAAAAAAAAGCCATGCCTTTTTTGTTGTTGAAAATTAAGTACTCGTGTCGCTATCCTATACGATCAACCACACATTGCATGCCTGGCTCGGTAGCCCTAATGCAAAACCCAATGCCTACTTTCACTATGCCAGATTCGATAGTTCAACAAGAAATAAAGAAACGGATCAAACTAAATGACTGGACGAATTTAGTTAAATGGATGAGCTAACATTATTAAGTTTTTTTTTTGGGTATCCCACTGTTTTATTTTGACTTTGGACTAATATGGAGATACAAGTACAATACATACCTTTAAATCTCTGTGAACGATTCCGTGCTGGTGACAATAATGAACACTCTCTAATATCTGCTGCATGCAGTGACTGAAAAATACCCAGAGACAGGGAGCATTTGAGCAAAGCGACTAGGCGCAAGACACTGTTACAGTGACAAGTACATGACACTGAGCTAAGGTTACAAGAGAGGTTACTGCACAGAGAAGTAGTGTGTTTTGTAGGTGCGATACAGCATCAGCACATGATATGGTCAGTCTAGCCAGTCTGATATCCAAACTCATCATCACGAGAGGATTAAAAGTGTTAAGATGAAGTCAGTGATGATGGCTCGGAGAAGTTATGTGTTTCGGATTTTCTTTAGACTTGGTTTTCCCACTGGACATGCCAGGGTCATTATTTTACTGTTCTCCGCTCCCTGCAGCTTGGGCTCGCTTTGCTCCTTCTTAGGGCTCATGGCTAATATAATTATGTTAGTTCCTTCACTGATCTCGCTACACGCCGGACGAGATGCTTTTTGACTAATTTGGGGTTTATCACTCACGCATTTGAAGAGCTCCCCAATTTCGGTTTGGAAGAAAAGGTAGGGAAATACGATAGGGGGAAAGTGCCAAAACTACCTACAGTTACCTACTAGGAAAGGGGCATCGTAGACACTAGGTATATGCCAGCATATCCATATGCAAAGATATATATTTAATGATTGAATAAACATGGAAGGATAAAACAGAGTTCAAAAGTAATTTGAAACTTCATTTGCACAGTGATAGGGTTGATTATTATTATGGGTTCAAATGCCTTCTCCAGAAAGGTGCACTACTGTATTATGTACAACTTCTGTGTCTCTAAGATCAAGGTGCCTTTTGTAACTGTGGGGAAAGGGAGCAGGGAATGGGGAGATGACATAACAACCGGCCATAGAGTACGGACGATGCCACAGGAACATTGGATGACAGCACAATATGAAATCAGTTATACACACAGATCCACAAAATCGTACGTAAGCATGTGGCTATTTTCTATCTGAAGAATTGAAAAAAAAATTTATTCAGCACTGATTA
Source organism: Peronia verruculata (assembly GCA_038406235.1). Taxonomy (NCBI): domain Eukaryota; kingdom Metazoa; phylum Mollusca; class Gastropoda; order Systellommatophora; family Onchidiidae; genus Peronia; species Peronia verruculata. The sequence continues at coordinate 309,142 of JBCAUA010000012.1, read as the reverse complement.
TAAGGAGGGAAAGAACAGAAGAGATTCATGTTTATCACTGACATTGATTTTGCTGGAAATCAAATCTGAAATGTGTTTCAAATCAGTCTGTCAGTTGTATCTTAAACCCACTCTGCTTCGCCAGCTCTAGACAAGTGATAGGCAAGAGATAAATGATAACTGATAACTCAATCAAGAAACATAAATACATGAACTAAACTGAGAAACGCGAAGTCGAGAGTTTTCACCTCTGTGGAAGTTTTTCGCCGAAATGAAACAGCAGGTGTTGATCTATAATTAGGTGGAACATGGAAAGTGATCAATACCAACACATGCTTCCAGCTTGTGGGCTGCTGGCCAACGTTTTGGCTGTGGGATTTCAGGCAAACTTGTTCAGACATCCACAGTGTTAATATTTCATGGGTTCAATATACTCTCTGGCAACCCTTCTTGTCGAGGCACACCTAAAAATTTGTTAAGTCTGCCAGCATAGATGATTTCGTGCTACTGTGGCTGAAACGTGTGTCCTCGGTCTCGCAGTGAGGTACACCAGCTTCAGCGAATAGTCTTGTTCTCTACACTTCTTTTTTCCATTCTCTTCCTTTGGAGCTTTCTGTATTGAACGCGATGTTATTTCTAATATATTCTATTTAATAGAAGGGGGCGTCCTGAACTGCTTTTCCTCTGAGAAATTTCGCATGGCCAGCCTACTGTAAGCCACGACTGTCTCCATCTGATTGCATAATGCGGCAGTAGATCATCAACATTCAACTAGATATAAGCAAAAGATACATTAAATACTTATTGTGATCCTTCCCTATGACCCAAGGATGGACACTGGCTGACACTCAGAGACGAAACATCAGACTCGCGATCACGCAGAGCATCACGGTAGAATTCTATCAGGTGTTCGAAAACGAACTTGCACCTCGCAGGAAGACTGAAATTCTCTTTTATTTCTGTTGCTTTAAAGCGTAGTTGTGGACCATCTACCCTAGCAAAGCTCAATACCTTCATGGCTTTGGCAGATGAAGATTATGGAGGCCACCCTTAAGTCCTCAAGAACCCGGGCGTGATAAAATAAAGAAAGGTAATGAAAAAAGAAACCTGAAAAAAAGTCAGTATGTTCCCTTTAAGAAACTTGAAAGCGTTTGACACAAAATCCGACTTTTTATCACTATTTTACTTTCTTTGTTTTCATTTATGAACCGATTCTAACAAAATATAGTCTACATCATTTTCAAAACAAAACCACAAAAAAAAAAAAGGGGGGGGGGGGACGTGCACCTGCGCAAACCATAATGTTTGCAAGTTTTGGAGAAAATCGGGTTTTGCCATTAAAAAAAAAAAAAAAGGTGAAATGTGAAATTTAACTACATACCATATTGTCAAAATTCTTCTTTTAAAAAATAGTTTTATCCCCCCCCCCTTTTTTTCTTTTATAAATACATCTTGAAGCGTAATAACCTATCGGACAGACTGCAAAGAACAAGTTGTCCCAAGCTCCGTTGATATGTGGCGGAGATAAGAGTTGCAAGATAGTCACACATGTCAGATGAGAGCTCGAGAAATGCATATTTCTCCTGCAGATCAGGCGTCCTATTAATATTTGATTATCTCCTGCCATTCAAAATGCCATCAACTGAAACAAAACAGGAGAAAGTGATGGCTTGCCAAAGTCAAGGATACTGGGATATCGGATCGATGACACCAGTATACCGACTTTATAGGACTCTTAGGCCCTTGTCACGCCATTACCGATTTTTTCCCCCATCAGACTGAAATAAATTTTACTGTAACATGTTTAACTCAAATGAGTGAATATGTGAGATTACTTAAGCTTAGTGTCGAATCTATTCCTGCAATCCGTCGAGATAACCACCACACAGGAGGTTGAAAGACCATTAACATAATCCTATTCCTGCATACTGATCACTGCGGCTCCACGTTGCAGGCTGGACATGGTTCTGTCTATGAGGAATATACGTCAAAACCATGACAATCTTGAAGTTTCCATCAATATTGAAATTCAACTAACATTTAGAATAAGTTCAACCATCTGCACTGAGTGGAGGGAAAGAAAATGAAACGCTGTTTGTCACCGGAAAGGCAAATGCTAAAAATCTGCCTTTACTGGTTTAACAGCACCTGTCTCCTTCCACAAACTAACCCTGAGGCTCGATGCTGGCAGCGACATGCTCTCATAACATCATGATACAACGCATCAAGACAAAATACCGGAACTGCCAACGCAGGTGAGCCAAGTGAGCCAATGTTTGGATGAGTAAAGCACTGAGAACGACACTGCAATGCAGATGTTGGGGAGGCACAAGGGCTTAGTCAGACTGCCATTTGGTGTCAGCCCGTCCAATTCTTGGAAAAAGAGGGGACAAGACACTGATTCAGCCTAGCAACATTCGCTGTAAGTTGGATCGTTACAGCTTTCTTCGATAGCTGAGAACCAATGGTCTTACTCTAAACATAATATGTTTCACTGACATCTCAAGTTCAGAATGAAACCTTAAATAACGTAGTCACTTTTCCGCAGTGGTCTCGAGTTTTCCCTCTGTTATGTCACACTAGTAGAGCAGAACTGTTTATCATCTATTTCAATTGCCTAAATGTTACTGGCGTCTACTGTGACTTTTTTTGGTCTTGCTCCATTTTTGTGTTGCCGCAAAAGAGAAGTGTGTACTGAAGGTTATGACTTCAACTGAAACATATCCATTGATTTCAGTCAGCTGAGGTGCCAGCTAAAATAGACATGTTCCTGACATTAGTTTAATTGCAAGCTGAGAGATTCCTAGATCTCTTTGTGACGGGATTACCACTGGCGAACGAGAACGTAGCCAGGAGAAATAAATGACAAATTCCTGTCTCCTCTGTACCTCCGCCGTCGTACTGGGGAAAAGTACTACAGTTCAGCCTGCCCGACTATTATTGTCTCCTCAGTATTGATCGCCACTGTCGCAGGCTCTGTGTGAGGTGAAGGTTAAAAAATACATTACTGTACACTCTGTGATCATCACAATGCGTTTTCACGACACAGGAAACGACTTGCATCAACATTATAAACACTTACCGGACGATATGTCACGTTGTCATATTGAAAAAACGTTGTTAAAAACTGAGTGTTAAGACAACAAGAGACTATAATATCCTGTCATATTCAATTTTGGCCAAATATGCATTCCTGTAACGGTTGAGAATTTTCACGACATAAGAAAGGATTTAAGTTCAAACGTGTCCTGGGCACTCCAATGGAACAGTTTCTTGCACTTGTTGATTACCTATGCTGCATTCAATTATTCGCGAAAAACAAAAATGGTGCCAAATACAACACCTGCCTATTACATCGTGCCTGGACGCGCCAATTCAGGATCAGGATTGGATCTGGCACTATAAACATCATGCTGAAGACTTCGGTCTTATCAAGAGGAGCCACGATTTTGATTTCGCCAACATCTTTGATCTGGGAAACGCTCATCAAGCATGGGTGAATCATTTTACCCACAATTGTTATATCTTCACCGAGAGTGACAGTATGAAGTTGGCTTATGAACTTATTATTAATTCCTATGAAACTTGTTTAACTGAGGCAAGTTAATTTTGACAAATTCTTCTGGTGCTTGGTCAGCAAGGCAATATGCTAATCTACATTATTAATCAGTGTCTTATACAAGTAGTTCCTTATGTTAACATCTAGTAATCTCATTTCATGTTAGAATTTCTCCTAATTACTCTATAAAACAGCCACATGCAGACACGAATTCTCAAAGATCATTCAAAATTGCCAGTCCGTTGTTTTGCAAGTCAAACTGAGTTTGCAGTCAACTGTTTTGATATGCTGAAATCCTACCACTTATTCAAATTCTGCCCTTTTTTGTTCATATCACTGTTGCAAACTTACATTACAATGAAATAATAGAAGAAAAAAATATACCTTGCAGTTACATATCACGAATGGCTATCTTTAAAAAAAAATTCATTGACTCCCTTTATAAAAAATACTGTAGCGAAAACAATTTGATTTCTTATATATTTATTTGTGAAGGAAACAATTTTATTCAGAATCTCATTTTCTCTGTTGAGTGATGTAAGAACAAAAAATTATATATTAATCCTGAGCGAGGTAGTTATTAATATAGATGTGACAAACTGGTAGTTATCTCTGCTTCTTAAATGTCACAAAAATAGACAATTTTATCACTGTGCTTCTTAAACGTCATTAAAAAACATACACCAGTTTTTAAAGCTGTCATCTAATCCAAAATCAGTTTTGCAAACTCAGGAAAAACTAAGTGGCATTAATATAAACAAACTAAATGAGCGACTTAAGGGTAATGCAAACACACGAGAAAAAAAAAAAAGTAAAAAAAAAAAAAAAGTAAAAAAAAAAAAAAAATGGATACATAGCTCGGGAACTAAGTCACTGTTTTAAGACCAAGCATCACATTCATCTACACAAAGAAAACAGCCGACGTTCACATTATACTGATTGACACTTGAGCAAATAGTAACGACGTCAGTGGCAGTAGTAGTGGTAGTAGTAGTGGGTAGTAGTAATAGTGGTAGTACTAATATCTGCTAGGCCCTCCTGAGGGCAGTGTGAGGAAAACAAGCCATTTCAGCGTAGGCTCGGTTCTACAACAGACCTTCATATCTCTGTGGATGATGTTATGCTGATGGCAACTGTTTATGCCCTCTAGGACCTGTTGAATGCAGCGGCTGGGCGCCACGAGAGGAGGGTGCAATATAAATGAAATAACAATTTCAAAAAAATGCATATTTAACTGGTCATTTTTCTTCATTTAACATTCAATTGATGTCAGGCTTTGAATTTTAAAGCTGGGAGAGAAAATGGACGTAACATTATCAGTATTACTAGAACGCATGGTCTCTGAGAAAAAAAGAGAGAGAGAGAGAAAGAAGAAAAAAGGAAAGAAAGAGAAATAGAAAGAGTCAGGGAAAGGGGGGGGGGGGAAGAAAGAGAAAGAAAGAGAGAGAGGCAGCACATGGTTTTTCCATTGGATTATATCATTTCAATGCACATAATTATAATTACATTACGACCCTTTGTGCTGTGCTGTACTGCAGTCTCCTCAGCTCAGTCCACTGGCTCTGGGCCAGCAAAATAAGATATAAGAGAAGGCAGGCTGTTATCACATAAGCCCAGCTATCTCTACTCACATAGAATTTAATACTGTAATACTTTTGTGACTCATCAAAATGATATAGTTATGGTAACTTTACTAGACATCCCATAGCCACGCCAATGTGATTTATCACTGCATTTATCGAGTGGTGGACAATGTGATAACTGACCCTTCAAAAAAAAAAAAAATAATAAAAAATGTTGTAATAATGAAATATAAGAGATATTATTAAAGGGGAAGAACTGACACAGGTCGATGGGAGATTTTGTCTGTTCAGAGATACAGAATAGTTAAGGTTGTTCCCACATAGAGCAGATCTTAATGACTTAATACTTTGTTTCAAGAACACGAGACTAAAAAGACTCATCTTTATCAATGCAAGTCCCAGAGCAACTTTGAAAGCATTGTGATGGAATAAAAATCTCTAAAGCAATACCTAACATCGGCGACCCCATAAGAGGATGACCTGATCGACAGAAAGATTTGGTATTCAATAAAAGTCAAACTTTTGTTATCATTTCTTTATATAAACTAATTAAACCTGCATCATCAGTACCATCGAGCTGTATTACATATTATAAGATTGATGTGTGGAAGGTTATAGAAATAGTGGAAAGAAAATCGTATCAAATAAATAAACCGTATCATTGTTATATGGTAAATGAAATAAAAGCAAACAAAGATGATAGGTTTATATGAAAGAGGGTAACTATCCCCAACCCCCCCCCCCCCTTTTTTTTTCCTTGTTCCCTTTCCTTTTTCTCCATCTCCATCCCCCACCCCCTGGACATTCTTTTTCTCCTTCATTATGTTTTTCTTCTTTCTTCACTTTCCCACTGAAAGCTATTACACAAGATAGCGACTATTATGGTATTAGACAACTTTGCCCATTATCATCCACTGTGTCACATTCACGTACAGTTCGTAGAATTTCGCTGAAAAAGGAACATCTGACATTAGCATAAAATAAACAAACATCTTCAAAGATAAATAAAGCACAAAATGTCTCTTTCCTGCAAGAAAATAATTATACATCGATCATAAGTTCAGATGATTGTGTGAGGATCACATAAGAATGGCCGTCTTTAGAAGACGGCTGACAGCATTGGTCAGCATAATATAGTCAATAAAGAAAAAAAAAATGAGAAGTGTCCCTCATAGTCTGAGCAATTATATGTCTGTCCCCCCCTTCCCCCCCCCCTCTCTCCCTCTCTCTCTCTCTCTCTC
>JBCAUA010000012.1:277159-292265 GCA_038406235.1 Peronia verruculata | reverse complement strand
CGCCACTGAAGAACATGCCCCCCCCCCCCCATTCTCCATTAACTTTTTAATCTGCACAAATTACCTCTCATAAATTTCAAGTTTCACTGGCACAGCAAATTAAATTTCAAGTGTTCCATAAACTGTAACCTGGATTTTTCCTTCTTTTATCAACAACAAACACAACGTTTCAGCGTAAACGATTCGCAGTTAACTATTTAAAAAAAGTTGGTTTGTTTTGGGACGAAGAGAGTGCGTGAGGAAAGAGAAGGTTTGGAAGGAGATCTGCGAAAAGTGATGATAGGTCCGGGGTGCGGCTGCATAAATGTTACAAAAACAAAACAAAGAAACGCTCATGCATATATGTGTATATCGTAACCCCAACAAACAATGACATTTGAGATATTTCGCCCTCGAACAACAGTCGACTGTTGAAATGAAATGATTCACTAGAGAGTCAGTTTGGTGCACGTATGAAGTGAAACAAACCCAAGGTTTCATTTCTCATCCCATAAGATACGGAAAACAAATGTGTATATGAAGTGAAACAAACCCAAGGTTTCATTTCTCATCCCATAAGATACGGAAAACAAATGTGTAATTCCACGAGATAGTACCTTCTTTTCTGCTGTTGTTTTTAACATTATTGTCTATACACAAATCAACACAAGTAAACAAACAAAACTATAATTTACCATCGAACAATATCACTGGCCAGGTAGAAGCACCGAAATATCCTACCCCTCGATAACTTCAACATGTGCTCTGACGCTATGCCTTCCACTTTCTAAGAGTACATAATTACTTACTCACATACCGTGATCACAATGATATATACATGCACCCAAACCTACATACTCAAAGACCGCTAATAGGACAGGGCGTATAAGACAGAACCTATCGATCACGCGAGTCTACATATAGCAGGCTATTACCTCGTGGACTATTTGTATTGTTAGCGAAGGCCAGTAAGCCTAACACAGCTGGTATGACTTATAGACGTGACAAATGCAAGACTGGCTAGCATAATTATCTAGACCTATTTATCATATAGTAACTCCCCATCCCCCTTCTCGAGGAGACGATGTTTCAGACGATTGTTTTGTGTGTGTGTGTTTGTATATTGTGCCAAAAGTAAAAACTGGCGATACTGTCAACAGAAGAGAGGGTGCAGCTTCGCTCGATGACACGTATGTTGTCAGATAAGGTGAGAGCGCGGGGAGCGGATTGCGCAACACCACTGCGGATAACGTCGCGTACGTATAAATATTGCTCGCCTTCTATTCTTATCGGGACGCGTATTTATACATACAATTATACGCACAGATATTTTATGTTGCTTGTAATCTCTCTCTCTCTGTCTCTCTCTCTCTCTCTCTCTCTTTCTCTCCCTCTCGGTGTGTATGTGTGTGAGTATGTGTGTGTCTGTCGCCCCCTCGGTCTCTTTCTGTCTCTCCCCCCTCTCTCTCTCTCTCTCTTCCTCTCTCTTTCTGTCTCTCTCTCTCTCTCTCTTTCCGCGATCCCTTACTCGTTCTCATGTCAACACCACTACCAAATATACATGAACATAATAATAATACAAACAGTCATATTCACAAGGAGGAGCATTAAGAATTAATTCAAAGAAACGCTCATGCTCAACCTGTTTCCAAGACCCCCATGTCGAGAAACTACCACTACTCACCCACAGCGAAGGGATACCGCGAACAACCCACTACAATGATAATTACCGAGGGAAGAAAGAGGGTAGAAATGGATGGGAACGAAGTAACTGGATATAATAAAGGAGACTCTCTCCCTCTCGTCTAACACCATGTTTATAGTTAAAATAACCCTCAATTTCTGGCGAATGGAAAATGGTCCGGGTGAGACATAACGAAGAGTGAAGTGAAGAGTTCGAGAGGGGAAGGTTGGGGGAGAGAGGGGAGATGAAAGAGAGGGTGAGAGGAGGTAAAAGAGAGGGTGAGAGAGAGCACAGGCCGTTGGAGTGGACAAACGGGAAGAGTTGCGGAGAGGCGAGAGATCCAAGGAGGGGAACAGAGAAGCTGCTTGTGGTGCTGTCTATTCTTAGTGAACCTCTTGCCTCGAACAATCAATAAACGAGAGAGGGAGAGAAAAAGATGGAGAGAGAAAACGACAGACCGCCACGAGCAAGTGGCGAGGGAGAGAGACCTGAGGGACAGAAAGATGAGTGATGGAATAAAAAAAAAAAAAAGAAGAAGAGGATGTGAAGATGGTGTTAGAATGGAAGGATGCGAAGACGAGTAAGATAACGAGCGAGAGAAGAATGAGGAACTTCGAGCATGAGAGAAAAAAAGACAAAGGCATGTGGGACAAAATTGTGAAGATTGGTGATTTTGTGTGGGGGGGGGGGGGAACAGAGGAGAATAAGTAGGGAGAAGGAAAAGGGAGAGAGGAAGGGAAGAGAGACAGAGACAACATGAAGAGACTAGTGAGAAGGTATGTCAGGGATGTCAATCTGTCTACATGAAAAAGTTGGAAAGTTCCTGGTATATTCTTTAGCAACATGTAAAACTGAAGTATGTTAATGATAAATAATATCCGATTTTGGGGCCAACAGAGAAATTACTGACAGCCAAAAAAGTAGAAAATCCATTTAAGTAGGAAATTTGACCACCCTGGTATGTGTATAGCTGGATAATGTGACATTCGAGTCTGAGGATGATTGAGTTTAATCACAAGCAGAGAAAGACAAGCTGGGTGATGGAAAACGAAAAAATTCTCTCCCATCATCTTCTAATCGGCTCCCACCCAACCAACCAACCCCTCTTCAGATGAACATTCTTACTGCTAAAAAAAAAAAAAGTACAGGAAAGATGCGATGCTCCCTCGAGCCCACAACTACAATTGTGATAATAACAATAAAACCCAGGACCCTGGGGAGACCCAGTTATACGGTAATGAATAACAGAGGCTTTTATGATTCATGATGTATACTTCAGTGTCATTTGCATGGCCAGGAGCAGATGCCAGCAACATCTGAAATACGTTCTCCAACGAACGAGCGTCTACTGTCCGCCGCGAGCCCTCAAGGCGCTCCAGCCCATGCTAATGAATTATTGAGATGGGCTGGTTTGTGCAGCTGCATTGATCCAAGCCAATCGTTAAGACATATCATTAATATAATATGTATGTCATGTTGCCTTGTGAAAGACAGTTCTTGTTGGGGATAACACTATTGCACTGCCGTACTTGCTTTTTTTAAATTATAAATTCAGTACACAGAAGCCGTGTTTCTGTGTGTGATGTGTGTGTCCTAGAAAGGGTCTTGTTTCGAGCGAGCAAGACATTAAGAAACGCATGAGTGAACAATACAAAAATAAACGTACTTGCCTGACCCCCTACAATGCAAATTAAATAAGTTTATTGTCACTATCAATTAAAAGCTGAGATCTTCGTTCCTTAAGACAGTTCACCTGTACGTATGTGCTGATCCCCGCAGACAGCGCCAGTTTTTTACCTTGATTTCTCTTCAGAAGAAATCCATTAAATCTGGCTCTACAAACAAACTTGTGTCCAAAGATTACTGTAATCAGTAGTCGCGTTTTCGCATGGAAGAACTAAAATCAAGTACCGTAAATAGAATAAACATCCTGATCATTTCCATCACTGTTTTTTGTTGTTGTTGTTGGTGGTGGTGGTGGTGGTTGTTGTTGTTTTGTTTTTTGTGTGTGTTTTGTCAGAGCTTGGTGTATTATTTAGATCAGTGTCTCCAGACGTGAAGGTTTTTACATAATTAATAACAATTGATAAATGAATGTTCGTGAAAAGAGAGCGCAGATTTTAAACCTTGGTCTGTTGTTTTTCATTAAAATCATTGCAAAAGTTTACTTCAACATTTTTTTTTTCTTAAAGTGTATTAATTTGTAGGCGTATTCATCTGAGAACAAGCTGTTACTTTATAAACTGATCCAGTAGTGATTTGCTTCCTAAAATCGATGTGTGTATTTCGCAATCTTTTCCTGATGAGGTCGAAGCCCTTCCAGTGACTTTCTTTTTTCATTAGCTTAACGTAGGCCAGAACAGCATCCTTTCATTGAATATTTTTTAGCTTAGCTTACCGATCTGCAGCATGAGAAATGAAACTGAAGAAAAACTGTGTTATCTTCTCTCACCATTTACCTGCAGAATGCACTATGCAGCAGAGCAACAAAAAAAAAAAAAAAAACACGTTTTTCTATTGACAAAGTCAGGGACATGCAAATGGAAAGCTATACACTTATATATTATAAATCTATGCCTCTCAAATTTTTTTTTTAATTTTATTTTATTTTATTCATAAAGCCATGTGCAACTGATTATATTTCTCCCTCGAGGCAAGTTTTAGAACTAGTCATCGACTTTATGCAGTTATAATCACCTACGCTCTCAAATTCGGCTGATAAGAACTACAGCGACCTCAGGTACAGGAAACTACAATAAATGTAACATCAACACACAAGATTCTCAAGTCTCTGCCATCAATGGTCAAACATCCAGGCCGTATTATTAGATTTCACAAACACTGGGGGGAGGGGGGTGTAGACAGAAAGAGGGAGTGGAAGGCCGGGGTGGAAAGGAGAATGAAGGAGCAAAAGAGAGAGAGAGAGAAAGAGGAGGCTAAAATGAAGAGCCCGGGCATAGGAAAGGAAGAGAGACCCTGGGCACAAAAATGATGAGTGATGAGAAGAAAAAAAAAAAATAGAAGCATGAATGAGTGAGGCTTGGACAGTAAAATCCAACCCTATCTACGCTGGTGATCAGAGAGAGAGAGAAGGAGAGAGGGGCGGTAGGAAGAGAAAGAAAGAAAACATAAGATGACATCTTTTACATGTGATTCTACTTTGATCTAAATCTCTCGAATGTCGAAACTTTATAATTACAATAACGCCCCTGGGCTACAAATTAATATCCTTTCCCAACGCCGGTCGATAGATTTATGAAATTTCAAATGTTTCGTTTTCTTAGGAGCTAGGTTATCAAAGAAAAGATTTCTCTAGCTGCGCTCATCGTAAATTTGCCCATAGAATCCACTTTGATGTACGCCTTTGAAACCTCAATACTTTCAAATAACAGAATTTCTACCCAAGGGCGTTTCCTGGAAACGATGTTTTTCTAAGCCAAAGCACGAACGTGCTGCAATAAATCAACTTCTCCTCCCTTCCACTTTTTATGCTATTGTCTTACTTTAGCCCCGTGCCCATAAAACTTTCCTGTCCGCCACAGAAATCTGTTATCTCGACAGGGTATAATGAAAGGTTTGTCAGTAGCTCAGTCACCATCGGGCTGACAGTGACCCTAAAAGCCTATTAACCCAAAAAGTGGCAGTAAAAAGAAGAGTAAGATCAAGGTTTCTATGCTGATGTATAATTACTTATTATATGATTTAGAGCCATTTGTTTAGCCATTTGGAGGGAGATTCCAACGTGCATTATGATGAGGTAGTTTTTGACTGAGTTGGCTCCTTGACACATATAGGGTTAATCTGGGTGATGGACAGTTTCTATTCCATTAGGGTTAGAAATCTTGGGCTGGACATCGCCAAATGCGATGTAATGATAACCCCCCGGATTTCTGGATTCTTTGCATAGTCCTCGAGAGTGGGCTTTGATACAATTATACCACTCTTCAATTTCGTCAGGGATGCAAATCTGTTTGGTGCGACCCTTAGCAAATAAGCGTCCCGATCCATATACTCTGAACCTCAGTCTGTCCGCTGAAGAAAGCGTAGGCTCTGTTCGGGTTAGTAATCCAACATAAATTGGCTTACACGAATGGGCGACTTTCTTAGACGCCTAGAAATTACCTCGATTGATTTTGGAATTTCGGTCGGAAGTGGAGGCTAGAGTATTTTTTGTTCTACGTTGGGTCCAATCTTTAAAGCAACGTTAATGTATGAGACCACACTAGGTTATCGAATTGAGGAGTCCTCCAGGATGGCCCAGATTTGTACCTAAATTATTATATCCGTCTTTCTCGATGTCGTTTAACCCCCTACACCCCCCCCCAACCCCCTTTTTTTTTTCCTCTGTCTTGCCAAAGCCTCACCAAACATCTATGCTTGGCGTGCTGAGTTGGTCCTATTTGGTTGCCAAGATTGTTTCAACAGAAGTTCCATGACATTTCCAGAACAATGAAAGTAGTAGATACAGGTTTGTTGTCTAGAAGTAAAGTTAAGTATCGTGTAAATTCCTCAGCCCATGGGATACAATAAACACGGAGCCCTGAAAATAGTGATCGTCTATTTCCACGTCTGAATTGACATACTGCCTTTCGCCTGTTGTCTTAAAAATCGAATTACTGAGCATTTATGTTTGAGGAAAGAGGGTGGGGGGGGGGGGGGGGTGAAAACGATAGTTTCAATTTCTGAACAGTTCGGAAAGAAATACTTACAGGAACACACACACACAAAAAAAAAAACGCGTTTTCATACATTAAACTGGGTTTATGAAATGATCACATGATAACTACCTTATTACCCACATCAAAAGCGTACGTATTGATAAAAAGATTACAAGCCCCGCCTGAATAACAGAAAGTGTTTGTTCCCGAAACACATTTACAACACAAGAGATATAAATATACGGGAACAGCTGTTCATTTTTGGGCAATTACTTGATTGTGCTGTGCATGGGTGCGTACGTGTGTGGTATATTATACAACTGAATTAAAATACTTTATATAATAAAGTGCACTCGGGTGAAAAAAAAAATGCACTCGCGTGTATACCAGAGTGCTCTTTTAACACTTTCCTTGCCACAGTTGAAAAACCTCATCGAAACTGAGTGGCTTTAAAAAGTGTCACGGCATTTCATGAGAAAATCTCTAAACCCCAAAATAATGAAGGATATTTCTTCAAAACGAACACCTTAAAAAAAAAGTGGATGTAGTGGGCTGCTGTTGGCAATGAAAGTGTTAAAAAATAATAAAATATTGAGTTGTAGTTGTAGCCTTCAGCCAGCCTAGAATTTCCTTCCCTCCAGATATCTGCAAAGGTTTGCCTTTCCTGTGTTATATGTCAAGTTTCACGAAGTCGGAGACAATTTCAAATATAATGAGTAGTGACAGTTCTTCACACCACCTGCTAATCACTGTGGTGTTCCAGCTGCTCTTTCTGAATCTTTTCTAGAAACTACAAGGACTCAATCAAAAATCGATAACATTGCCGTAACATTGCGTCTCTATTCGCGTCTTTCCTTCATCAAGACGAGAGAAATGGGAGGAAATTAATTGGTCTGAGTGTCCAATGTCCTAAACATCTGGTTCAAATTACACATTATCGGGAATGACACTTTTCCATTGAGATCTAAAATAAATTTAGATTTTTTTTTCTTACGCTGATACGCACAAATCTATTATAGCATTAAATTAAATTCTAGAGTCAAAAAAAGAGGAGACAAGTTAATAAGCTACTGATTCTAGATATCGCAACTTTGGCTCTATCACCAATGACGGTGGCTCTCGGGTTTCTTTTTTTACACTGATACGCACAAATCTATTACAGCATTCAACTAAATTCTAGAGTCAAAAACAGAGGAGACACGTTCATAAGCTACTGATTCTAGATATCGTAATGTTGGCCCTGTCACCAGTGACGATGGCTCTCAGACTGATAAGCAAAAATCTATTATACTATTATACCATTCACCTAAATTCTGGAGTCAGGAGACAATTTAATAAGCTACTGATTCTAGATATCGCAACTTTGGCCCTGTCACCTGTGACGATGGCTCTCAGTTTGTTTGTTTTTTTATATACACTGATACGCACAAATCTATTACAGCATTCAAGTAAATTCTAGAGTCAATAAAGAGGAGACAAGCTAATAGGCTACTGGTGTTAGATATCACAACGTTGGCCCTGTCACCAATGACGATGGCTCTCAAGCAGCTGCTACCTTAGCCAGGCCAGGAGTTCACTAACTACGTCAGCACTCACAAGATCGTACAATAGACACATCATTATAATTGCTATATAATTATGATCATGTCTACGCGAGCCCTAGCCCTCGGCAGTTTTCTTTTTGCATGGGAGTCTTGATACCTTTGAGATGATTTGCAATGATTGTTTGTGTGTGCTGGGGTTTAACGACACATCAGCACAATTACGGCTAGATTGTGTCAAACGCGGTAAGATACATTTACACGCCAAGAAGAAGAGAGAAAGAAAGCAGGACAGAAGACAGGAGCAAGGAGAGAGAGAAGAGATGTCTCCTCTGGAATGTCGAAGATGGCACTCCATGGGAAACACCCCACCGATGGTGGGCTTACACCACCTACAGGTGGGAGCAGAGAGCTTACTTATAACCCCCCTCCCGGGAGGGGAGGGGGGATTTCAATTAAAGGTTCAAATCACAGAAATGGCATTTTGTAGAACCCCATGCTTCTCCTGAATATACTCGTATAACAAACAGAGCAGCATAGAAGATGGTCTGAAGACAGCAGGTGTAATAAACTTTAGACAAAAATAACGCAGCACTCAGAAACACTGGCTCTCTTGTTTACACGGACGACTTAATAGCAATATTTTGCAGTCAGTCAGATAGCCTTTAAAAAGTTCTGATGGCATTCATTTGGGAAAATAAAAAAAATTTAAAAAAAACATAATAATTGTGAATCATAACAGACACATTTTTTTCTTTTTTATTTTAGCCCATGGATAGGACCTATAGTGCTGTGCAATGAATCACACACTTTTTTTTTTTTCTATTCCACAACAAACTAAACAAGTTCAATATTACTTCCAGCATAGTTTAGTTTTTGAAACAACTATGCATTCATGTTGGTTGCACGTATCTCCTTTTCAGAATATGAAGATACGAATATTTGTTTTTTACAATTCTCCATGAGTAAAAGTTTTGAATTAACACACATCTGAGATCTTAATGAGAAATTGCATTTTTGGTTTTCCATTTTTAGTTCTTTGTACTATAAAGCTGACAAAAAACTCACCTCTGGCAGACAATTTCTTTGTGTTAATAATTTTTGCAGCAAATTCTAATCCAGATGACTTTTGCACACATCTTCGGACAATAGAGAATGCTCCTCTGCAAAAGATACAAAGCAAAAGTTAGAAATAAAAAATAATACACATAAAAAAAAAATGGAATGCCTTTCATTTCAAAGAAATTACCAGAATGCAAAAGCTAATATTCAATTGACAGCCGTTGTCTCCACAGTAGGCCTATGTGCAAAAACGTCACAAATATGTGTTTCAAACATAAGACATCTCAAGGGTCATGAAAGATGTCTTTTCTATTGTTATGCTCAAGTCAAAAGTTTCCTGAGCTCAGTTCTCCGTTGCCCTATCTCCATTTTTCAAATTTTGAGAAAACTGATGAGCTGTGTTTAGTAACTCTTTTTGTGCATAGGAGATAGGACAAAATATTCAAAATATACCTGTTTGGGCATGTGATAGGTGAAATAGCTACAGTATACTATGGTAGATTTACTATCCCTTTTTCACATGACATGTATCTATCTCCAAATCGGCCAAAATGGAGATAGGACAACAAAGAACTGAGCTCGCCGTTTGTGTTTGATCAATGAGGAATCCTATGGTGACAAGGTTACCAGTGTTGTCGGCTGCAAAACAGATGAGAAGCTGTGCGGAAATGATTATTTTGGTCTCATTTACCAAATTCTGATTCTGGCTGCAGTTGTAATGAAATTCTCATGAAATATTCATTTTCCCTTTCCAAAATGGATTCTGAGTTGCAAACTGAAATCTACCCCCCCCCCCCCCAAAGGAAAGAAGAAATAAAGAACAAAAGGCATGAAAGAATGAATGAAAGACAGAAATGTTATCATGAATTTTCTAGATTTCTAGTTCTAAACATGTATGACACCGACATTATTATAATCAGTTTTCACTGGATATGTAATACCATTTGAGAAAACTTCAGATCATTTTCAGTATTTCGGCCTTTTATGCACACTACGCATTGTTTTCTTGTCAGACCATATGCTAATCACTTTCAGCTGTTGTGGTAAGAGAAGAGTATTTATCAGGAAGCAAAGTGCCACTCACAGACAACATGACCTATGCATACAGCTTTAGCAGTTTATGGATAATTCGTTAATAACGGTGGTTGTAAAATAACGTTCACAACTGAAAAACATTCTTTCCTATTCCTATTAATACACACACAGAAAAAAAAAGACAAAACAAAAAAAAAATGACAGCACATGCAATTAAAAAAAACACATCGTCAGATATGCTTTCTGAACACATAAATCTGAATAATATAGTAATGACGAGTTTTCCAGAATTCATTGCCTCACTGACTCACAATGAAATTAATGAGGTTTTTCTTTGACACAGGAGAGTGGGCAATACATTATTATTACTATATGCTGTTTTTCTATGACACAATTTGGCAATTAATACAGAACTCATTTTCGACGATCAAAACTGTCATTCACTTGGAATACCTAAAAAAAACTTTGTTCAGTTTTGAACAAAAGTACTAAACACTGACAGCAAAATGAAGGGTGACGTGAGGTTCAAATAACAACATATTTACGCGCATACTGTGTCTGTTGGGTTGATAGATTGTAAAGTACTTAGAGCGTCTACTGTATGACAATACGCAATGTAATTGTCACCTACCATGACAAAATGGGAAAGAGAGAATTCTAATCATTATTTTGTGTTTCCCCCAAAAACTTAAAAGCACCGTCTATTTAGCTATTTATCAGTCCGTGCATAAGAAAGTTACTGTATCCAGTTAGTTATGTAACGTGTGTCAGAGGGAGGCTCTGCTCCCCACCCCTCCTCTCCCCTCTCCCAAAAAAACAGAGTCAATTCAAAATTGTTTCACCCTTACTATGTGGTGCAACTTTTTTATTTGCCTATGATTACCACTTTTTACAAGGTGCACAAAACTGTATACATTATGTATCAATTCCTTTGCATGATCACACCCAATGCATGTACCAGTATCCTCAGCTATGGCAGGATACTCGCAAAACAGCGCCATTTGAATATTGTATAGAGTGATACTGACAAGATTCATTCATTATTAACATTACCATGTAAATTTTTTAGTTTCTTTCTTTATAATCAATTCAGCTGCAATTTTTTCTTAAATAAAACACATCATATAATCCAAAGTTTAAGGGGGCACACAGATGAGAAAAATCAATCTGGTTCAAATTCAGGCATTTCTAGATTCTAGTCAAATAATTATGGCTCAACATTTACACATTCAAGAACAATATATTTGAATTGGGTTCATTGTTAAAAAATAAAAGGATGCACATAACAGATTTTGAAGAATCCCAAACTTAACCCTCAGAGTGTCAACAGAAACTGCAAGGGGTATGAAGCACCCTCATATGACAGTAACATCAATGTTTGAGAATAGGTAGTTTGTGCTTATACTATAGATAAGTTTTGTTTCTGCTCTCAACTGTTTGCCACCTGGAGCGGACTTCTAGTGCTAATTCTTAGTATGACCAATGACGCGCTGATCAGATAAGCCGCTTGACACTCCTAGGGTTAAAACAATTTTTTTTCCCTCATACAGTTTCAAAATCTCAGAAACCATAGCATATGGGCTGAACAATAATTTACATATATATAAGTGCTAAAGTTAATGTATATCCAGAGTAAGGTAATTCTGATGTCCCTAATATGAATTGTATGTATGTTATGATACCATGTTTAGCAGATTCCAATTTTATTCTGTGTGCAGTGGCATGAAGCAAGAGAAAGCAAGCATCCTCAGTCGTTGCCTGCCATGAATTTTTATGTACATTGATCTCAAAACGATTTCGCAAGCAGGCATTCTCAGTCATCACCTGCCATTAATTTTTACAAAGATCTATCTCATATGATTTCACCCCAAATTAAAGTTTTCCTGACCAGCTGTTGCTATTGTGAATTACTTTCTAGCACTGTACTCAAAGGAGTTTATTTTGACTGAACAATATGTAGTAATATAGAATTTTAACTACATCACTGACCTCTGTATTTACTCTGATCAAATTTCCCAGCAGCCAAAGAAGCTATGGCCTATAGTGTGCATGTTAGCTGATAGATTTGACAACTGTTATTATTACCAAAGACTTTTATCATCATGTTTTATAAAAATTGATTTATTAAGTGCCATATTTTCTATATATATGTGATAAGATGATTATTTATATCTGCATTTATAGTGCTGAGGGCACTCCTAGCGCACTCTTGTTTCAGCATCAGAGATAATGAGGGATTACATTGGCAGTGCAAAATGACACACACAGTGAATACTGCCTTCCAACTATCTGGGTGTTTGACTCCATTTGTAACAGTTTCGGATGCGACTTTAGAGGCATGTTATGTAACAAAATGGATATAAGTTAGTTTTCTTTATATGTGGGGATAGGAGAGCAGTGCTCAACTAAATGACCATAGCACTTCACTTACATACCTAAAAACAGACTGCCTCACAAATATAACCAGGATACAGACATAATTTGCTACCTACACACCCATTCACTTTAACAAACCCAATTAATTTCAGACTATTGATATGACAAAATGTCTTGAAAAAATAAATACCTAGGGTTCACATGAATGAACAAGTCTCATGATAAAAGAGGAAAGATTTCAACTGTCTACATGATTGTAACAAAAACCTCCAGCATTGAATCCCCTTGGGAATTGTATGTCAAGAGAACCTAACCCTGTTCACAAGCCCATCCTTACACCGAACACAGAAGTTGTGTACAGGAACCTGTAAGAGATCTTCTAAATCTAGCGTCTTATCTTTGTTATGGAAATCTTCCCTTCAAAACTTTGTTTGCCTTTTTTTTTTTAAACTATTACTATTTTATGCGGTTTTGTTCGCTGGTAACTTAATATATTATTTTTCTTATTGTGTATACAGAAAGCAGGGCAAATTTTATTGATAAGATTTAAAGAG
This sequence comes from Peronia verruculata, assembly GCA_038406235.1. Taxonomy (NCBI): domain Eukaryota; kingdom Metazoa; phylum Mollusca; class Gastropoda; order Systellommatophora; family Onchidiidae; genus Peronia; species Peronia verruculata. Next base: position 279,376 of record JBCAUA010000012.1, on the reverse strand, counting down.
CATTGATACTATGGCCTGATTATTTTCAAAACTGCCTGCTGGGCAAATAAGTTATGTGCTGACATGATGATTACCCATACCTAGCCTACTACTGGTCTTGAGGTCACAAGATAAACAGCTATTCATCAGAAAGTTTTATAAACTAACTGCTGGTGGCCCTCACTAACATCTAACATTTAACAACAGAATATCAGTTTACAAAATACAAGATGTCTAGGCTGAATAATGATTCGCATGTTACTCACATGTGAGAGGACTGAGAAGCGTCTATACGAGATACCTGACTACAATCATATCATAACTATTTCTTATGTTTGAGTAATTATTTTATGGGTAAGAAAAAACATGCTCTGTGGTTTGCATTGCAGCAGAGCCTGTACTGTAAAATAACCGTGCCACCCGGAGTCTGCGCTCTATCATGCAGGACAAAACAGGGTAGACAGACAGCACGCACAATCACGTGGACCTTGTTTCAATAAGTGCTCACTCGGTGAACGCTCTTGTCGGATCAATGAGCGATCATAAACACTATCCCGACCCAGTGGAGCGAGAGCTTCGCAGGGGAAAGGGAAGTAATTACCCGGAGATGGGCATAAATTTACCACAAAACTTGTAAAATGCGCTTCCTCATCCCCATTTAGAGCAACTGCACATAACTGGGTGCTGCTGAAGCACCGAAACTGTCCGGTTTTCGTTATAGAGGTGTGTTAGATGGTGTGTTAAACGCGGGCCGCCTGGGGTTGCAGCCCGTGATAAACGCAGCTATAGACATCCAGCAGACGACTCGCTTCGCTACTACAACACTATTAGACCATCCAGCGAGCGGCGGGTCGAGTGTAAAAATGGCTCCGTTTGCAAAGCACAGAGCCTCTATACGCAAAGAAATCACTTGTCATCAAACCTTGAATGTTACACAATCTACCAGTGCACAATATGAAAGCGTACTTACTTTCCTAATTCCTCTTTTAATTCGTAAATATCGCTAAACTTGGCGGTAGACGTCTGGGCCGCCATATTGAATGCTAAATGACTTCACAACATCGCTCTCGGAATATCTCGCCGGCGCAGCAGGCGCGAGACCTGTCGACGAGTCTGATGTCGGTCGATAACCCGATGGGAATCCCCCCTCTACGTTTCACACTTTGCGAGCGAAATCACCTAGGCTGGCCAACAATGTATAATAACGCACAAGAAAATTCTCGGAAGGATGTTCCACTTCTCACTTTATCCTTCTAACCCCAATCAATAAATTTCAGCAGCTTTTGTCAGAATATTCTCTTGTCGGCTGATGGACTGTGAGTCAGCTTCTCTGGGAGGTCTATGGGCATAACAATATTATTTCGTGCTCTAACTAAATAGCAGGATTTGGGATGTGGATGTCTATGTCATTTAGATGTAACAGCAAATATATATATATATATATATTTTTAAGTGAAATGTTTGTTCTCGTTAGCATTTTTAAATTTTGTCCAGCTATCCGCCTCCCACATCGCCCCCTGAGTCATGTTGGTACATGTAAGGCCTACTGGTGATGAAAGACTTCTGAGAGCTACCAATCCAATAATATTAGTCTTTTCATTATTATTATTCTAAGCAATAAATGAACCAAACAGGACACATCTGCACGATCAAACGATTGCATAAATGAACATTGAGGCATACACTGAAACCATGCATAATATCAATACAGATCAGAAAAAAAAAAAACAACCCACACACACATACACGCGCGCGCGCATCAAACAGTAGCAAATAAATAGTATAGTCAGTATGGGGATGCAATAAATCATAACATATTGCAATGAACAAGAATCGTGTATACTTCAAATACGGGGTGAAAGAGAGAGTATTTGAGAAAGGTGTTACGCTTGCCATTATTTGCCAGCTTGTCCAACATTAGGGCAACGAGAAAGGCGTTTGGTTGGCAGCCAGGGATCAGATTCTATTGATACTATAATAATTATTGTTCTATAATATGTTAATTTGCATCTGAAACTTTGATAGAGCTATGAGAGGGGGGGGGGCATAAGGGGGAATTTGACAGTGTTAAAAAGATGTCTATTGGTTCTGAAAGTGAACATGGAAGGTGGTGATGCTGTCATTGAGATCAACTGGAGTTACGTGGCAGGGCTACGACATGGTAGTAGTAGTAGTAGTAGTAGTAGTAGTAGTAGCAGTAGTAGTAGTAGTAGTAGTAGTAGTAGTAGTAGTAGTAGT